>JAAXYW010001009.1:0-26311 GCA_036851895.1 Orthonychiurus folsomi
AACTTCAAGTTCTTTGGCCAATGAAAGCCCACGAAGAAAGTTTTTTATCAAAATACCCCACATCTAGACCAAGCTGCATTTTCTTCACGCTCCTGACTTGTAATTAAATTATGCTGATAAGTCAATCATGCAAGTAGTCCGACCTTTGCAGGTGCACAAACAAGAAACAGCTTTTGGCAAAGCTATTGGGAAAGTTTAAATCTTGCTGTTCTTTTCAAGCATTTGAAGTTTATGAAATAGACTATCACCAGTTTGACGAACTGGTGAATGAGTTGTCGGGACGCACAGAGGGATACTATCCTGGAAAAAGTTTATAAGGTCTGACCGATTCATTCTTAATTTTCAGACGAGATTTAAATCACATATTTTGTGAACGCTTAGGGAAAACCATTACAAATGACTTGATGCAAACCAAAAACCTTGGAAGTGGAAAATTTGTCCTTCGAGACATCCACAATATGTTTCCCCTTTCTTGCCGGACTAGACAGACCAGATGTTATGTGATGTTGGTGTGTGGGCCGCTTCCCAAGTGCAGAAATCAATTACTACTCCAGTTCCAGTTCTCTGACCCTTTATTACTACTCCGATTACTCACGAAAAGTTCCCTACACTCAACAACGCTTCTCCTTCCAGCACCGACACCATTTCTCCAGTCCCATTTCCACACCCCGCCGTCAATATTATTAGTCATTCACACCAGCCGGCCAGTTGGGTTTTCTCCATGATGCATCCGCTGCGTTTGCCTTTCGTCATCTGCTTCATCATCTTCTTCGCCGCAGTTTAGGTCCAATAAGTTAGGAGATTTTTCTTACATGCATGCATGCATGCGCCACAGACTAATCCCAAATCGGAATTCCCTTCGTCGTCCCCACGAAAGGTAGAAATACGATGCAAGTCAATTTACTCTGTTTTTGGTATAAATTCCCTGGTTTTTAGCTTGTTGGAGAAATAGAAATAGTTGGTCGGTGCGGTGAAGTGTTGCACTCAACTTCCTTTTTCGTGCCAGAACTTTCTCCAAGGATGAGGGCAAGGGACACACGGTATTTTTATTTTGTGTCCCTCGTCGCCATATTCCGTTTCATTTTCATTTCTTGTGAGTGAACGGCGGGGAATCCATTAAGACATTCCATCATGCTTAAACGACGCAGTTTGTAAACCTCATTTGTAATTATATGTATTTGAACACACTGTGTACGTACAAATTCCGACTTTGTTCTTTGGCCAAATGATTCTACGTCGCGTGGACGGGCGGACGTGCAATATGTGATTCGTTTTGCGTCGCATCGTCGTCTTTAAAATATTACCAGAGATGCATTTACCCCTCCACAAAACTACCGACTTGGACCATGGTATTTGCAATATTCCTTGCTACTTTGAATAATCCAGCATTTAGCATGCGGGGTGAGGAAAAGTCATAAACCCCAGAAGTCAGCTCGTCATTACAACGTGCCAACTAGGGGGGAGATTTTTCTTCAATCATTTGCATTTTTGAAGTAATAAAGTGCAGTAGTGCTATGGTGGGTTCCGTGGGTATTTACGACTACTTCCAGCCAGGATGGATGGATCGAGGGGATTTCTGAAGGGAAACTTTAACACGGTAATTTTCCTACAATTATTACAACAACTTGCTGGCTACGCATAGTTTATAGACGTTATATTTCCTGAGTATGATTGTGATTCCATTGGCGTCATCATCATACCCAGGAATCATTTTAATCACTAAAGATCCGCTTCTCGCAATAATTTTGTACGAGTTTTCCTCCATCCATCCTTGTGACGGAGGTGGTCGGTCAGGTGATGGGGCTCCTGCTTATTGTGTGCAAAAGAAAAGGATATTGACTTTAATTTTGCCAATGTGTATGCAAAATCCTACTGTTCTGCTTGCAAAATCCACAGCACCTATCCTGGCATTGACATTTCCTCTACGTTCATTTGTGTTATTCTAACTTTACATCTCGAGTTATAGCAGAGTAGAGTAGTACAGAATATAAGCCAAGTCAGAGCAGTGCATACGTGTTAACCTTACTCTAAATTTGTAATTTTTACTGTGTCACGTTTGTGTGTTTCAATCACAAATGCATAAAAAATTCTTCAATTCTTCTTAATTTGTTTTGTAGAGTCGCACAGTGTGGCGCTTTGTTTTTGCACATCAAAAGAAATGCACTTTGACTACTGCTGACATCTCATCCGCTTGTCAACCTGTTACAGTAATTCGCACTCGCAGTTCTCCAGTCGGTTGGGTAAGTCATCTTTCTTCGCATAAAATAGCAAATATTTAGCACGATGTTGATCAATTCAGTGCTTGATAGCAAAATATAAGGTTAAGCTCAATTATTTTGTGACTTTGACTGCAATAATGTAATGGGGTTTGGATTCGGAGCATTACATGGCGTGAAGTTGTGGATTTGGCACAGAGTTTAGAAAGAAGTAAGGATATGCCATTCATATAAATAACCGGTAAGGCATGGCCCCTATCGTCCAGCTTAAATTATAAAGAGTTTATCTGGGCATTGACATCTCAATTCCCAGTCGTTCCAACCCACACGTGTTAGTCGTTAGCTTACGTCGTCGTCGTTTGCAATTGCAATCAGGCTGACTGGCTGAGGAACCACACGAATGCGGCATAACCTACTTTTTTGTAGTTCAGGTTTATTATTATGAGAGAGAGAGAGTTTATGGGATGGAATGGAATGGAGTTTGAATTGAAGGCGTCCGTTGGTTGATCAAACGGCCACCTTTCATTATCTCATTAGTTCTACACTTTTTTTTAGTACTTTCGAATCCGGGGAAGGCTTTTTGGGAAAGATAAATTTGAAACCAGTCTCCACTGACTGAAAAGTTCATGTCAAAAAATGGATGGCCGAAGGAACGACTTTTTAGTTTATGACCGGATGAAAATTTCTCATGCAAGGGAGTGAGGGCGGAAGCTCTTTACAAATAAAAAAAAGAGAAGATGTTAAAGTCTCATAAAAATGCTGGATTTGACCCATGACCGTGTGTGATGATGATATGGTCTTAATTGTCCTACTTTACCCCCGGGAATTATTCAATGTAAAATCCCCACGCTAGGAATGAATGGAATGGGGTCTGCTTACAAAATAATATTCGAAACTATGTGATCAGGTGCCAGACATTGCAATAAGGACTAAAGGATTTACTCTGACTTGCACCACCATACATCATAAAAAGTATGATTTTGTACAATTCGGTGAACACATTTCTGCAAAACTCAAGGACCCGTGTAAAATGATTAAAGTACAATTTAAAAGGTGACTGACCAGTGGCCATTATCATCACCCATTTTGAAGTTTTTCCTTGTTCCATTCACAGGATCGCAGCCTGCGCTCCCTGTGCTGTGGGATGATGGAACTTGTACCCAAAATATCATTTGATTCATGCAAAAAGGAGGAGTTCATGTTGAATGCTTAATGTGAATGTGGGGTCAAATCCCATTCACGTGGGTGGCTACTGCATTATAAAAAATTACAATTCATTTCCATCCAACCAACAACTCCCTGTCCTCCACCGGCCCAGAAATGTGAATGTATGGGAAGGCCGGCTTGGTGGGATCTGGGATGGATGTATGCCACACATACATTTGTACATACCACAACATTTATTGCGATTGCAAAATCCATCCATACAAATCCTACCACATTCTCAAAATCAAGCTCGTAAAAAAACGTAGATAATTGTCATGTTGGGCTTTTGAAATCTGTCATTCATTCATACATTTAACTCACATATCGTTCGTTCTTTCTGTTATGTTGCCTCTCCTAGCTTAAAGCTCCAGTACGCGTCCTCCTTGCAAATGGGTTAAAATTAAAAGTATACACGACGTGTTTTTATGTTTATTTATCACATCAGCCGGACAAGTATTGCTACTACTACTTTATTACATGCTCGTTTTGTATATTTGTACTTTTAAAATTCTGCTCTACTTAGATTGTGGGGTAAACTTTTAATTCTGGTAATGGTTCCGACACTTGGGTCAAATAGATAAACTTTGAATTGCATTCCGGTTTAAGGATTGGGATCATGGCCCAATGGATTCGTGTTTCAATTCATTCGGAAATCAAAATAATAGCAAGGCTTTTTGGTGAGCTAAAGTTGCTTTCTGTAACTTTTCAGAAGGAGGAATGCATGAGTATGACAATTCTGTAGGCGGTGTGTGATGGAAGAATGTGTGCGTCATACGTAATATAAGGTACTCAAGAATTCCACAGAAATAGATCTAAAGTAGGACTGAAAACCGAATAGGAGACTTTGCGTGGTAATTCCAATATCGACCAATAGATTACATGCGAAAAATCGCACTATGAAATTCATTGCAATTTGAAATCAGAGTCTTTCTGCAACTCAGGATTACTTCTACATTCGTACTCATTCTGTATTTACACCGGCATACTAAATCTAACTACTGTAATGGCGCAGAAATAGTTTAAATTATCAAGTAAACTTATATTTCCAAATATATTCTACAGAGTTAGCCAGCCGCTTCACTGCTTGCTGAATAACATCTCAAAAGAAACGCTCTATATTTGGCAGGATTTTCAGTTTTATCAAGTGCTTGCTTGGGTTGTACTTACATAATTTTTCTTGAGAAAATTCTAACTGCTAGATTAAAAGTAGAATAGAATGGAAATATGCATTCCTTCTCTGGAATGAAAGCTGTCTCCAGTCCCCAATTCATTTGAAACACGCTTTGACATTTAAACGTGAAAGTGACGTTCACAGCTGCAGCAGCCCTCCGCCGAAACCCGTCTGCCAATAATTCGCAATTCCGCTTAGCAGAGAGAGCATTGACTTCCAACTTCCAGCACAAATCAAATCATGGTTAATTAGATTGTCTGGACTTAGGAAATCGATTCAATCCAATTGACTTTCCTTCCAGTTGTCTGTTGTCTCCTTTCCTCCTTGAAGCATCCCGCATATATTTGGGTGGTTAAAGACGACCGCCGAGACAACGATGGAATCGGCAAAGTTTTCTTCAGAAGGATTGTGTGAAATGCCGAAAATAACACAGCAGAACATTGGGCTGACGAGTGGCGATCGATTGGTGGCGCTTTTGGTTCATCTTTACTGTAGTGATGCAGGGAACGGCGGTCCTTGAACTCCGTCAATGACGGAATGGGTGCGGGTGGCGTTGGATCCGTCGCGTCATGGGATGAAGATGTCTGAAGGAAGGTTCATCTTTACTGTAGTGATGCAGGGAACGGCGGTCCTTGAACTCCGTCAATGACGGAATGGGTGCGGGTGGCGTTGGATCCGTCGCGTCATGGGATGAAGATGTCTCAAGGAAAATCTCATCCAGAAGAAAGAATACGTAGTCGCACGCTGCTCCTGTTCAGTTACGTTACGTAATCCATATATGCCTCCACTCTAACTGGTTTTACACCACCACCGAATTGCACACTTCCTTTCAGACATGCTGTAAAAGATCTTTGAATGAGTCTTTTGTGAAAGTGAGTAGGTGTTTGGCATACGCAATTCTTTTCCGATTGATCTTGTCCCCACATAAAGATTATGTCTTGTAGACACTTCAGAACCTGAGTATGTCTGGATTTCAGTCCAGTGTAGCCTACATATAGGACGATTCACATTGCAATGCTCAGGCTGTATCGACTATGGAGTTTTTGAACATACTAGTGGGAATTTTTCTAATTGGGATGCAAATTATATAGCTTTGATCCATAAACCTTGAAATAATTTTAGAAAATTTCCAGCTCAAAGGTGGATGGTGATGCGATGGTATGGTAGCTGAACCGCAACCCTAGCTATGAATAAGAACGATTATTTCCAAAGCCATCGGGACTTTGAGCAAAAGAATAAGATTTATGTAGAGAGGACCCTGTCTGTATCCCAGCAGCACAGCACCCAAGTATGAAAAGATTTCCGATTGTCGGAATTCCTTGAAGAATGAAGAGTCCAATGGCCAATCCGAAAATTCCGTTAGAGGAATTTTCTGACCCCTCATATTTTAATGTCAATCGCCGCCGTCTGCAGTCGATATCCTTTATAACGCATTTCATTCATAGAAGTACACATTCACCTTTTCTTAGCGGACATTTATTAAATATAATGGGGATCTTTCCTTTCTCCGTGTCTTGAGCACGTACAGTGCTTTACTTGACTATTATCCGGGAAGAGATTCTTGTAATTCTAGAATCCCTGCATTGCGGTGCTACACCCACTTCCTTCCTTCACATTGGAAATTCAGTGACCCAAACACACTGGGTTGTACCCACCTAGGTTCTATTTTGATAAATCGTTAGGTACATTTAAAAAAAGAAAGTAATTGTTTGTTACATACTTTTATGTAACAAACAATTATAAGTTTGAATGCTGCAGGTCACTCTTTGAAATATTAAAACTGATATCTCAAAGTGTCTTATCTCTGATATTAAAATTAATACCTTGGATTTAGTGTGTTATTAGATAAATGGTGGCTCATTTATCTTAAATTTTTATATTGCTGCTTTTCCTTTCATGCAGGAAGGACGTGCAGGACCCCTTAAATGACGGAGTCACAGTTGGAGATCTTTGTTTTCGCTGATCACCTTAGTACACACGTATGTATTTTAGCTCCATTTGCATCTGGCCTGCCTGGTTCCATTTCCTTTTATTTTACGACGCGATGGCCAGACGGGTAATAAAATGTCCTCCGCCTCGGGTAAGTATTTTAAAGACAGACACTCATGGATGTATGTATTGCGTCACCTCAACTTCACCCGCATCCTTCCTGGGTGAAAACTACGGGTTTGTAAAATCCCAAAGACACCAGTCACACGACACGAAAAGGAAACCTCAATTTTTACTATTCTTCCTTCCTTCTCCCTTGAAAAGTCTAGACTCAAATTCGGCAACTGTGGGCCATAAGGGGAGATTTTTTTTTTGGGGGGGGGGGGGGTGAGAAGAACTGCATCTGCTCTGCACTCAAATCCCTCTTTCCTTCCCAGTCCCAAACCCAGAGAAGAGAGGATCTGCTCAAAATCCAACAAGGAACGGAAAAACGATCTGGGATCATCCACAACTACATTACTACGCGAGGTCATTCATTCATCAATCACACCCAAGGGTTCTAGGATTCCAGGACTTCTTGGGTCAGTTCGGACGACACGACCAGGTTTAATCCGGAGGACTTCATGCACGGATCAATCGTCCACATAGGGTTCCACTCCTGGAATTCATTTCCATCCCTTCTGGTGTAAGTTCAAAATTTTCAGTACCAATTTTTCAGGTGTGTGGCCGAAATATTTATGTATGGGTTTTAATTCGGCCGCATGGATTCCAAATGAGAGAATTCTGGCTCTGCAATAAAATAATATAGATTTATCATTCCGCTGCACTGCGCTGCAAACAATATCACATTTTCCTTGAAGTCAAGTTTTTCTGCAGCGGCGCGTCGCGTCGCAGCCTTTCGCAGCGTATTCCTTAAATAATAATTCTTCAACCATCTTGCTGTAAAGTAGATTTTAATAGGGAAACGTTTTATGAATGAATCTGCATACCTGTGGTTTGCAAAAATGACTGCAATTTGAGAGCTAACTGTACATTACATTACTAACATTACACATATTTGCCCATCTGTGATCCCAATGTTAGATGGTATGGAAGGAGAAAGGAAGATTGGATTTCCCAAGGCAAATGGTGGATTGGATGAAGGGGTACGGGAAGGGATGGCTTGGCTGGCAGCAGAGCAGTGGTATTGAATGGGGCGGAATGCTGGGTGTCTAGACGGACGACGAGACGGAAATTTGACAACCGTTTTTCCGTCTGGCTTTTCCCCACCAGCGTGGAGGGGAGACGGACGGAGGCGGAGTCCATTTCTTTGGGTGCACTGCACTCTCCACTCCAACTCTCATTCACCTTCCAGCTCCTCAACCATCAACACCTTCGTATACGACGCTCCCGCATTAGTCCGCCCCTGACCTAACCATTTTTTTAATATTTTAATTTGTGTATCTACATTTGCTTGACGTCGAATTTTTTTTTCTGGACCGACCGACCGACTTTGGACGTAGAGGGGTTTAATTCATCGCGCCAGTGAAGCTGGACCAGTCAGCCAGCGGTAATGTACGTACAAGAAATTTGGAATTGCAATGGAGAGAGAGGATCCAGGATAAGGTAAGATTTAATTCCAATTCATTCGAAATGATTGTTTTGGGAATGATTGGAGGCAGGAATGAATGAATGAAATGTGGAGGAGTGGGTGCAGGAAGGGTGTACTGTATGTACTTACGTACGTACTGTGGCAATTGTGGTTTGGAAATCGTTCCTTCTCGTATGTAGGATGCAGTCGTCGCAGTCTGGCGGCGATGGTATACTTGAGTACGTTACGTTTACGTATTTACCATGATTGTGGGAATAGGATGAATGAATTACGTGGTGGGTATGATTGTTCCGTTCGCTGTGTTTGTTCATTTGGGTCGGGTAGGGGAAAGGAAAAAGAGGGAAGGGTAATGAAATATATTTAGCGTCGAATTGGGCTTTGAATTATTCTTGGACTTGAGGCAAAGGCTGTTCACCTTTGGACATTTGGACTATGTTCTGTTCGCAAGCAGAAATGTGACGACATTTAAATGCGTATATTTAAAATCAGTTGTTCTTGGAGTTCAAAATTCAGCTGAGAGTGGAATTAGTAGGCTGACTTTTTATTATTTAAATGCTACTTGAGGATTGGAAATTTTCAATTTGTAAATGTGGTTTCACCCGTTTCACTTATGGTGTTTATAGTGGGTAGATTCAAGGCATCTAGTGCAAGCGAAAGCCTGGAATTGGAAAACTAGTGAGTCAGTGAGTTAATATGGAAAGTAGCAGTGGGTAGTTTATGTGTAGGTGTCGTTTTTCTGGATCGCTCGATGTGTTCTTTTACGTAACATTTACGTTTTTGTGTAGGCCCGAATGTGGCTCGCCTTATGGTTAGTCGACATTGGGTTGTGCTGGAAATTGGTTGCCGCCGATTACTTTTCACTACTACATTCATTGACGGCATCAGGTCGTTCCTTTTTTATTGACTTGATTGGTGTTGAGTTACCTTTCCCAGATGCCGCTCTGGATGGGCCTGTGAAGTATAACTTTCTCCCTTGTTGGGTGAGGACTAGGGGCAATGGGCGAGGCGAGAATAGGTGGATGACTAGTATTTTTTATTTTAATATGAACATACAAAGGAAAATCCACGAATTTCCATCTTGCATTTTGAATGGAGGAAACGAGGAAAGGTATAGATCCGAATTGTTTTGTCGGATTTAAAAGGCGCCCTTGCGGCTGGAGCTGACTGGAGGAGTCTTGCACGCTCAATCCTTTCTTCATTTGACTCTTTGACATTTCAGAAGAAATACGTAGACGTGTAACGTGTTACACTTCTGTGTTTCTTGGACAGAAAAGGAGATACTGAACTGAAGTGACTAGACACTGACTATACCTACATAGGCGTACAAGTATTTATTTGTCAGCTAGTCAGCTCTCAGTCTCAGTTGTGTCAGCACTTAAGTAGACGCGACCACGCGATGCAGAGACTTCCTCCTCCAATCAATTATTCAAGGGTACACTTTAATTTTTGATTTAACAAACAGGAATCGACATAAGGAATGTGAGTTGTCAACCTTCCTGAGTTTAGAAAAAGAATAGGCGAACTCTGGTGAACGAACCCTTAATATTATTAGAAGCATCCCCGCCACTCCGGCCCACAGCCGCTGCTGTTCCCCTCTCTTCTCTTACCATTTGGAAAAAGAGCTATGGTTTCTTGGAGTTCATGCGATTTTCTCCGCCCAACGAATTAATCAATTGATCGATCAGGCCAGCTGTACTTTATCTGCATGCACAAAGAAATCCCAACGTTTACCCCCTTGGCCTTGTGGGATTAATCTTCAGAAGTTTAAACTTGGTGAATTAACATTTTCTGTTTTCTAAACTTTGTGAATTCAACCTAAAGGAGTTCATTGAAAAAGTATTTTGGAAAATTTGGAGACCACAGTTGCTCGGTGGACGAAGCACGACCAAAACCTAACTGCAATTACTAATCAATCTCATCTTTACTTCCTTTCCCGTTAATCTTTTCAGTAATCCAAGTTATCAGATGAGATGAAAGAAGAGTGGAAGAATAAAACAGCAGATTTTCTAAGCCCATTACAAGTGTCACACTGTTTCAATATCCAATAGCTTATGGTATGGTGTGACCAATTCATGCCAACCAAGTAGTATTAATTGAATTATTATTTAATGTGAGCATAGAAAGATGACGGGTCAGCTGTATTTCATCCTGATTGATCAACATGAATAGAAAATACTGTTCCAGTTTCGGTTCCACTTCCAGTCCCAAGACCATTGCAATATTGATTTAATGGTAGGGAATTTTACTCTTTGGAATTCTTTACCGCCCGGTATTCCAGGCAGACGTTGCGTGGGTGGGCGGTACTTCTCAGAATTGACTCCCTGAATAATACGACAACTCGCCTTTTTGTTTATATAATGAATGAATGAACACTTTTTTATGCATTTATTTGGCTGGTTGACTCCACGGTCGGAGTTCGTGTTTCATTTGCAATTAATGCACAGAACACACTGAGGGTATTGTGCAGTTTGCATTTAAGGCTCAGCCAGATGTAAAATAGTAGGATTTACAGAGTCAGACAACAGAGACCGACCGACGATGACGATGAGGGCTTTTGCTTCATTGGCAAATTCCTGGCAAAGTAAAGGTAGACGACGGCAACAGCAAAAGATTTTGATTTTTTTTAAAAACATGCAATGCAATGCTCGTTGCAATATATTTTTTGCCACCAAACGCAAACTCCTCAGTTTCCCCCCAGGAATCCTGGTGGACTGCGCTGGCGAGGTAGGCCTTGTCTCGTTTGACTACTTGCTAAAAGCTTTAAGTATTTGTCTAATGGCAAAGAGTGTATGTTGTGAAGGATTTTGTGTGGAGTGTCTCTCTAGCCGTAAGTTTGGTTGAGCAATCTTCTCTATTCTCCCCCCTTCTTGATTGTCAGTTCAGTTGGTGGTTTCAGTTCCTACCTTCTGCATCTAAAGATGTGCACAGAGGAAAAAAACATATATAAAAAAGTTCCTAGCCTTAGCCATCCTTCGTTTTGCTTGGGGTGTTCATTTACCCTAGACTAGACGTCAGTCTCTTCTTTCCAATGTCTTTTGAATGGGGACTTGTTCAATGAGGAGGCATGTGGAGTTAAAACAGGTAGAACTGCATGCATGATGCAGGTAAAAAGGTATACTTGTGCATGTCTGGTTTTCATATCCTAAAGGTGCATGCCCTCTTCGTTTCATCGTCATACTGTTTGGGTCGTATACCCAAACCCGTAGAGTTCAACAGCTAAAATTGTATAGGATTGGTTGGTGTGTCATATGCTTGGAATTATGTTAATGGGATTTTGGATGGCGAAAAAAGGGTTGGGGTAAAAGGAAAATTCGTTGGAATGAGAGGGAATGAGATCTCCCGACTTCTACTTGGTATTGGAGACGGACGGGAGTTTGGTGTGGGTTTCTCCGACCCCTGGACATTTTTTTCTCCGAAGGAGAATAATAGTCCGGGAATATTGTCCTGATGTAGATAAATGGACGGGGGAACGGGGTGGTGGAAAGAGAAACGAGAAAGTAGTCAGCGAATTTTGTGTACAGAGTTTGTTCATTTTTACAAACGCCGTGTCTCCCCTCCTTCCTTCGTCTATGTGTGAGCTGAGGTCGAGCACATTGAACAAGGAGGAGGACACACAAAAAAATTCCCTGATCTGTCTATCCCCGTCTGCAGTCAGTTGCAAGGGGAGCAGCTGTGGAAAATGCAATGCAAGCAGATGGAAATAAAGTGAAGGGAGGATTGGACGGAGTGACTGACTGGCTCAGAGGTTGCCAAAATTCTAGGATACAGGACTCTGGGAGTAAAGTAATGCTATGATGGCTGTGGGTTTTCTGTCGACTCCAGATTTTCCTTTAGGCTAGAGGAGATGCACCGATTTTTTTGTCTTTGTCCTCTGAGCTTAGCTGGCCAGGCCAGAAGTTGTTGAAACAGTAATTTTATGTGGTCATCTCGACGCGACGGCTGATTGCAGGTGAAGTTCTTTTTAGGAACATTCACATTTGTGGAGGGCGGAGGGGGAGGGGGGAAATCTTAAGGTGGTGGATTTTTTCCTCATGCACTTCTGTAATGCATACCATCTTTGTAACCAGCTCCTTATATTGTTTTGAGCATTTACTTTGAACACAACCACTTCTAATGACCGATAAAACTAAAACGAGGCATTCCTTTGTTCAAGTGCAATGTGCATTCCTGATAGTAGCTAAGATATAATCTACATCAAAGTGTTTTCGCCTTACGCACCCTTATTGACTTGACTCAAACATACATGCGAGTCCCAAACTAATCCTAGCACTTTGTCATATTTGCAGGTATTTTGCTGTGCGGGTGGTGTTGAAATGGCGGAGATTGGCGACCGACACAAGGACGGATACCATGACGTTGTAGGTTTGGAATGAATTTTTGGAACGGCGACACTGACTCGACTGAAGCCCATATCAGGAGAAGATTTGCATTGGGAGTTTTTGGAGTGGTCTCGCCGTTGTCGATTGGCGTCATAGGGTTGGCCTGGCTGGCTCAGTCAAAGTCAATTATTCAGTATGTTGATTCATTCAGAAACTGAAGTGGTTAGCAAAACGTGCAACCCATCCTGGTTTCCAAGAAG
Source organism: Orthonychiurus folsomi (assembly GCA_036851895.1). Classification (NCBI taxonomy): domain Eukaryota; kingdom Metazoa; phylum Arthropoda; class Collembola; order Poduromorpha; family Onychiuridae; genus Orthonychiurus; species Orthonychiurus folsomi. The sequence continues at coordinate 12,693 of JAAXYW010001009.1, forward strand.
GTTTTATCTGAAGTGCATCTCTCAATGTGTAGCCAGACTTTCGGAACGAAGGGATGAGCGGAAACCAGGTAAGGAAGGGGTTAACAGGAGTGCAAAGAAAAACGACAGGACAGGCTAGGATTTTTTTCATCATCCTCTCTCCTCATTATTGTTATCTTGGCTAGAATCCTGTGCAGAAAATTGGCCCTATTATCAAAGAAGGAACATCTTATATGAACTTAACAACCGCAGATTATTTATCATGGATTACTGGACGAGTTTAGACGGGGGGTTGAGTGGTACAGGGGATGTGAGTCGACTGACTCTGACTGGTTAGTTAGACTGCCTTGTCTGCTCTCCCGCCTGCCCCTTACATGCAGTAATTAGAGAGTGGATCAGTTTAGAATTTTGTGACGTTGTTGGCGTCGTACGTATTATCTCGTACATAACATAAGTAGTACTAGTCCTAACGTTTTCTGCCTACCGTTGTTGAGTTGGCTAAAGGACTTTGACCAGTTTCAGCATCAGTTTGGTTTATAAGCAGTTAGCTGGCAAATCTACTCCGCTCCTGAGTCCCGTGCCTTATTGGTTAAGTTTAGTTTAGTGCGAGCAAGTCTAAAGTTCGTGTGTGTCATGTGAGGCAGGAAAACTTGTCTAGTTTAGTTGACTTGAAAAGCAGTTGTTGGAAAGAGTCAATTTAGTCCTTAGTTACATCCGGCTGCTGCAGTTTCACACGACCTCATCCCGTCAACCTTTCTAACAACTCCAACACTGTGTGTAAATGCGTGGAACAACATTTGCAGGAGTTAAGCTTTTGGGATGAGAATGAATGAAATTGAAATACTTGAGGGAGTAAGGGTGAAATGACTCAAATTCATTTTAGTGTCCTCATCGTACTCATGCACGCTTCTAGTTAGCATGAGATTTATGGAGTGGAGTGATGGACAGCTTCGCTCATTCTCATTCTCTTGTCCGTCTAAATGCGGTAATGAGTCACTTAATTCTTCTCGAGCCCAGACTCACTTCCTTGAATTGCAGATTACAAACCCTGATAGTTTAGAGTGGGCCTAAATCTTCATCAGTCTGGTTTCATGTATGACCAAGACCAAGTGCCCAATGGTGTAGAATTTGGAGTTTGATGATATAACAACTTGTCCTCCAGGCTCACGCTCACGTCATCCGCTCCTAGCTTTTGTGTCGTTTTATTCGTTTAGGATTCTAGAGGTTGGATAAACGTTCAATCGAGGACCGTTTAAGGTAAGGATTTCAGGATTCAGGACCTCTCGATGACAAGGAGATATTTAGATGGATTGTTTTATTATTTGTAACATTTGATTACTAGGATGAAAGGAAAGAACAAAATCAATCGAACTTCCGATGTTGATAAGAAAAGCCCGTAATGAATTCTAGTCACTAATTACTTTTATTTAAAACTAAACGAAGATTGCTTTTTTGGATCTTTCTCCCTTATTCCTGACAGGACCAGGATCTTAGGAAGATCGGGTTAGGCGCAATAGTTAGCTGATTAAAAGAGGAGTTTGGGCCTTGGCAAAGAGCTGGAGGCTATTGATTGCACTTTGTACTTATTAGACCAGACAAGTCGTAGCCATCAAGGTTATTATTTACCATCTTGTCAGGTGTTGGGTGTTTCGGTGGATGACGCCGCACACTTCACTTGATGTGGTTTTTGTCAGCCGGTTTTAATGTATGCGCTTAACAAGACGTTTGACCAGAATTAATAATTTTAAACTCCTGAATAATCCAGCACAGCGAAGCCTTGCCAGAGTTTAACACTTCCTAAGGTAGACCAAACGGGTTTTTGCTTAATAGGCAGCGTGAATATTATTGATGTCAAAATAATTAAAAGGCATCACACGAAACACTTCCTTCATAATAATGGTCCGGTCTGCTAGGCCATTAAAGCAAAATGAGAAACAAAATTCGTCAAATAGTGTGGGTCGAGTAGTAACTAGGAATTGAATTTTTAAATGAAGTTGGGTTTAGGAAACATTTTTGAGCTCTCCACGTCAGGGAAGAAATTATGACGCATTTCCCTCACAGCAAATAAATGAGAAAATGTGCGGTTTGGATCTTTCCACTACTGCTCTCTCATTGTATTCCTAGCTATCCTTGTGCCGCTCAAGCTAAGCCAGACAAGACTTAAGGGAAATCCTACGTGTTTCCATTCTTCCATCTATTTCTGGTGGGAAGAAGATGATGGGGATTTCAGTAGGTGTTGTAAGTCAGTTAGCTCAAAATGCATAGTTCTAAGCTTGGCGGCCAGACGGCCAGACTATTCTAGAACGATGATCGTCTGGCTTAAAATGGGGTCTCACTCATCAAAGTGCTAACGATTCTAACCACCGTGGGAGATTGCGTGGGTTTTATGGAGACTTGGAGGTTGTTAGAGTTGGGTTATTGTGTTATTTATTCTTCGCCACATTGCATTTGCACCAGCCATTTCAAACTTGCCGAGTTCATTGTGACTCTGGAGAGAGAGACAGCGCATTTAGTTAATAGAGTTGAATTATGAGCAGAGGTAAGAAGGGATTTTTGACCTCAGATATCATCACGTAAATGTATATGCTACATGATGGCGGACCCTCGGTCGTGGAAATCAGTCTGGATCCTCTTAAGTTGACTGCCGCCCACTCCACAATCCAATCCAATGCAATCCTGCTCAGATATGGTCAAATTCAAATCCTTCGGGATTTTAAACCCCGAAACAGAAAAGAAAACGGGGGTTGCAGTTGGACAAGGGAGGGTGGAAGACATAGTTAAATCTGAGGGGTAAATTTCATGGAAGCAAATGTGCAAAGGCTAGAGGAATATAAGCTCAGGGATGGGGAAAATATTACACGTCGTATGGAAGCAAAGGAAAAACCGTGGACGATTCGGGTCGACCCAGGGTTAGGAAGACAAAATAGAAGTAGAAGGGGAAAAGGGGGATCGATCGGTCTAGCGTATATTCCTAGTAGTAGCAGGAACCTTTTAGAAGATTAAACGTAGAAATGGAGTCGGAGCCTGGCTAAAGTCTGGTGGTGCAGTGCCCTGAGTTTGCCATCAGCTTGTCTCCCTGGATCTAGGATCCTCTTTTCTCCCCTTTTTTGAATGACGACGATATGACACAATCCCTATGTACTGAACTGAATGAAGTTTGGAAGCATTCAACATGAGAGGATTGTTTTCTTGTTTTGGTATATAATTGAGCAAACCACAAGTTAATTCTGCGGTTGGAAAGATAATCCTTTCTTTTGGTAATGAGTTGAAGGGATTTATCATAATTTATAATTGTCATAAGTAATTACTGAAGGAGAACATGGATGATAAAATTCAGAATATGTTGCGGCCATCAGTGCAAATTACTGAGCCGTGGCGTGCTGGCGTGATTTCAACAAAGAAAATATATAACATGCTAATATTTAATATTGCAGTGACGCAGGTTTGTAGTGTTTTGTGTTGTTCGTCTGTTCACCTGGGATTCGGTCGGACGTCAGTTAAGTTGGAGAGAATAGAAGGAAAGTAATGTAGATTTTTAACAAGCAAAGGTAGAAATTACTCAAGCGGGCTAGTGGGCATTTTGATTACGTAAATAACAAATACTTTCTGACTCTTTGACGTGGACGTGGAATCAAAAAAGGTTTCGACATGACCGTTTCCTAATTTATTCTACCCTTTCATTCATTTTTTATTGCGAGTTTGACCACAGACAGAATCCCCGATGACGTGATCATATGATTCTACCAATTCTTGTATTGTTATGTTGACTAGAGTCAAATTTTCCGCAAAAATTCCTCCTCAGTTTAAAATAATTCCAACTCTACGGTGCCGGTATTCCATGAACCTGAGTCACAAATTGGAATAGAATTGTTTCAGCTGTGCAAATATTTTGCCTGTGTGTCGGTTGGGTTTGAAAGGAAACAACCATAAGGGATGACGGACTGTCTTGTAATATATTCTTACATGGAATTTTGACTTATGACCGTTGTAAATGCTTGACTCATTCATACACACCCAGCTTTCGCCTTCGTAAGTTTAGATTAGGACCCCTGCGGTTGAAATTAGTTCGAAGCAAGCAGGATGGATCATTGCAAAAATGCACTTATCTGAACCTGAAATGTCGGTTATTAGACTGACAGGGGCACATGGAAAAGGTTTGGCCAACTGATGGTGGTTCAAACTTCCGTTGGCAAATTTGCTTGCAAAAATGCAACACTTTTTCCCCCTTATATTTTCAACTTTCCTCGATCTCTTGAAATGCTGAAATTTTAAAGATACTTATCAACTGATTTCCCATGAATCGTGCAATGGAGTGTTCTGACAGCTCTGGGTTTCCCCGAGTTGGCCAATTCAGTATCATGTTTCATTCATTGGTGTTCATTGCACGGGAATTGCACGCATGCATACAGACAAGACTTTTTAAGAAAATGCAAACTGCAAAATGGCAAATGGAACCGTACGATAGGAACCATGCATGACTCGACAAGCCATGCAAATATTTGACATGCAACCGAATCCTGTAGTTACAATATGAGGTATAGGGCACGGGCACACGGCTACAGTGTTTCAGTTTTTTTTCTTGATTTGGTGATATTTTTACCCGGCGAAAGGAAAACACAAAGATGCACGGTTCCATCGAATGAGAGTGATGACCATGACGAGTTCCATTGTTCTCTGTTCATCTCTGCAAAGGGGAAGGGTTCTCATTCTTTGCTATTGCTGTCGCTGTTACCAGTGCAATCCTAAATTAGTAGTTCATTTTATGCATTTCACTAGACAGTTGTACCATTGAATTTTTGAATTGAAAGAAATATTGGGTAAAAACACTTGCGTCTTACTTAGCTTACACCTAGCCTTGTTAATTATATTTTACAAAGAACCGTTTTTGAAAACAAAAGGAGTTTAAAAAGGCTGTGTGTGTTCCCTCATTACGTTATTCATCCACCTTTTCCCTTGACCTTATTCTAAATGTCGACTGAATGGGTCTACAGTCTAGGATCCATCAGAAAACAGATGATCATTTGTGTCTAGTCTAGTCTAATCTCATCTATTCATTGCACTGGTCTGGTCGGATAGACTCTCATGAGAGGGTGACTTAGCTGGCGAGTTGACTTTGGAGATGGAATGATCTAAACCCAAACTGAAAAAACATTATTTCAATTGTTAGGCTAGGCATTGCAGATTACAACCACAGTTCCGCCACTATATCCTTGTATTGCAAATTTTATTTGCCTCTGTACGGGGGACTCATAAATTTTCTTTGTGGTCTTAGGTTTTGGCAATGGTGTAGCCTGCCGAACGAAAGGGTTCGAGTACCTTCAGCGTTTGGTTCATGCAAACCAATCATTTTGAGGAATGACTCATTTTGGGATGACTACGCGAGGGAGTACTCATAGCTCTGCTTGGTCTTTTACCCCTTCTGCATCCCATGTCGTGTTTGACGCTCACGTACTTTGTATCCCGACTGACTGAAGTTTTTAGGCAGACATCGTCACCGACTAGGAATCCTGGGTATTTGAGAGGGGGTAAAAGCGGGGTGTGGGTAATATCCCTTGCACTGCAATTGCACTTCTTTTTTTGCTCGATTTTGGCACAGCTCCACATCTGCCGATGTCCTTGCCTTTTTCATCAGTACTGGCTTGCAGTGGCCGAGCCTGGTAGTTCAGACTTTTTCTCGGAATTAGCTTATACCAGGATGGATGGAAAAAGATAGGAAGGCGGATGCAGATGGAATATTGAAAGGGAGTGCGGAGAAGCAATGCAGTCGCCGCTCACGTAATTAATGCTCTTCGTTTTTGGGTTTAACATGGAACACATTGAGGTAAAATGGATCATTCGATCTTTGGGTGTTGGTGTTGGTTGACCGGCGAAATAGTTCATCATAAAGAGTTTTACATTCAATCAGCTTAGATTGTAGATGGCATTTGGGCTTGGAATTTGGATTTAGTAAATAACGTTTTCATCCATACCGTGAGCTTGCGAACTGATAGAGTGAATGGAATGTGTTTTTGTGTGCTTCATCCTATCTATGAAATTATTCATTTGTTGACAGTGGTTTAAAAAGTATGATGTGATTCTTGCAGCAGAGTATACCCGGCATGGATTGGATGGATGGAGACTCGAGGTGATAAACATGACTGGAATGAGACAGAATGACTATGACTGGTGGCTGGTAAAGTTAGATTCACAGTCCACTCATCTTCACCGATTGAATTAAGCCACACTTGCTCCAAGCTTCTGAAGCATTCACCAGACTCGTGTACGACAAACAAGTGACCAACTTACAATTTACCTTGTGACAGAGTTTAAACCAAACGTTTGGATTGGAAACTCTGACTGTGTCTCTTTCTCGTCGCTGTACTAATCGAGTGAGTTCTTCCGCATCTGATGATTCCACTCCTCAAGTCCATCACTTCTAAAACGACATGGCTCCGCAGCGTTACCCAGGTATTTAGACTGTCCTGATCAAGTCAGGTACCTGAAGTAGCGCGCGGAGAATTGTCCAGTTTACATCGAAGGTTAAAATCACCTGCAATTGCTCACCGTATAAAACTTGAGTCGTTTATCAATATTTTGGAAGAAGAAATATGTGGAATTCCTCGGCAAGGTTGGGACAAGAAACCGACGATTTTGGGGGAATTATTTTGAAGGACTCTTACTTAAATCAACTTCCCTATGCCATTTGTGCCTTATTGCCTATGATTTCAATAAAGCATCATTTGCTTAGTGGTGGCTCCAGGTCGTGGAAAACCAGGCAAGGGTCTCTTGTGAACCAGCGAAAATAGAAGGAAGTAGGAATAGTGACAAGCATTGAATTTATTATTGAACTATTGTTTGTGACTTTGTACAATATTTTTGTATTACTTTGCTCTTGACGAATGGCATATTCTTGCACGAAAAAAGGGACTAATTCAATTTCAGTATTGGTGGACAAACTGCAGGTTGGATGGATTCAACTTGCAAGGACTCGGAGTGCAGGACTGGCCAGGTGTCTCTTGTTCATTGTACTTCATCAGGTGCTCTGGTGATATTTGAAACCCGGCACCTGAAGTAGTGCAAACGAAAAGAGGTGCACAAAATCAACGGCTTTGGCTTTGACAACGGATCTTGACAATCACGATTCTTCTGATCGTGCAGCAAATCCCCGATCCAGTTTGGAATGGAAATGTGTTGGGGCATTGGATTAGATTGTGAGAAACAAATGGGTTTGCTTCAAAGGAATGCAATTATATCATTTCTTTTCATGACTTCCAATTGTTACAAGTTGGGTAAACTCATATAAAACGTGTTTTTGCATCTGATCTTTGAAAGCTTACCAAGCAACCACACCAAGACTGTCAAGACAAGGATATAAAACAGAAATAAATGTTAAGTAAAACATGAGATCACACCCTTGAGTTGACTCGACCGTTGACTGAATGCCATTTAGTACTATGAGGTCAGTCATTATAAATTACTAATGCAATGGCAAGCTTGTTTTAATAAAAAAATGATGTAACAAATTCATTTTGATTGCTGGGTTGTGCACACAAATACGAAAATGTTTTAAGTAATATGAGTTACGAAATTTTGCAATAAACCAATCATTTTCATTTTATTTTGTCTACTGTTTGAATTTATTACTGGAACCTTGCCTTATTGCTACTATCACTGCTACTTGTTCACAGCAAACGCATTAAAATTTTAGAATCATAAAATCTGGTTAGAAGCAAAGTAAGAAAAATGATAAAACCTTGGAATGCGATGAAATGATTTAACGTTGACTAACTGACTTTTGAAACTACATAATGTAATACATTACCTATTGCTATTGATCCGGAGCATAATTGAAAATCGGAACTCAAATCTTAAAGTAAACATTTTAAATTTATGCTATGAATCTAATATTGTATCCGCTTAGATTATAACTTCTATTTGAATCAGATCAAACTCTGATATCTTGAAAGTTTGAAATCAATATTAACTGGTTGATTGGATTTTAAGGATTTCGATCAATGCAGCTTGTAAAATTTTAACGGTTTTACACAAATTTCCCAATAATTTTCTATGGAAAATCCTAATTGCGTACTGTTGTGTTGTACAGAAAGTTGACCAGATTACCATCAAAGCTAATTATTTTTACTATGCAAGTACGCAACTCAAATTTCAGAGGGTCAAGTAGTTTTAACTCCTTGCTTAGTCATCATTGAATGCCAACAAGAGCAGTATTTATAAAAAATGGCGACAGAAGAAGCGCAAAGAAAGACAAGCTCGTCAGTCAGGATTTGATCAACTCAAATACCATTAGATTTAATCCCGTCATATGAGAGAGAGCATGGCCATCTAGCCACTCTAGCAAAAGAGAGGATTAGTTTCACTTGGAATGCAATTTTTGGCCAAAAGAGTGTAGGATTTGCAATGCCTTCGTGGAGGATGAAGGTGGAGTTGTGTTCCAAGCCAATCCGCACGATTAAACCCCCGCAGGTCTTTTTCTCACCACCTTGCGCTGTCTAGTCTGTCAGTCCTCCTGTTTTTGCCAACTCCTCTTTCATTTGGATTTCGCCAACAAGTGTAAGTCAAGTATTGAGTTTGGGCACAACATATTACTACCATTATTGTTCTGTCTGTACTTTTTTCTGTACGGCCAACGGCACTAGTCTGTCAATTGAAGAATATTGTCAATCTTCTGACGTTTGCTCCAAACTAACTGTCTGGTAATTGATTACGGATTTACAATTGCAACGACGGTGGTTGTAATTCAATTTTGAAGCAAATTAGACAAATTACATGACGTATGTAGGTGGAGTTATATTATTGATTGTTGTGGTATTGCATACGGCCACGACCGCAGCCGGCTTCTGAATTCGGAAATTTTCATTAAGAATTTTATTTAAGACGCATTACGTACTTTAATCAGAGTGGATTAGTTGCCTACACTTTTCAAACGGAACTAAACTGAGCTCTAACTATACGAATTGAGTTTTTTTATTATTTAGTAGCATGGTTGCCTGCTTAGAGTACTACATGTGCGGGTCCTAATTTCAGTTTATTTTCTTCCAGACTAAACAATATATTAGGCCATAAAACATGGATGAAGAATATGATGCAATTGTTTTAGGGACTGGACTTAAGGTAAGAATGAGACATGCTTAATTTGAACTCACTTCGCATTCTTGTCTTTATTATTGTTGGTGTCAAGCTTTATATTTTTGTTACAGGAATGTATTCTGAGTGGAATGCTCTCAGTGAGTGGGAAGAAGGTTCTTCATATTGACCGAAACAAGTACTACGGAGGAGAATCCGCGTCAATTACTCCCCTGGAAGATCTGTTTACCAAGTACAGTGCTCCAACTCCAGATGATCAAGCATTTGGGCGTGGAAGGGACTGGAATGTGGATTTAATTCCAAAATTTTTGATGGCTAACGGACAACTTGTGAAGCTGCTAATACACACTGGAGTGACAAGGTATTTGGAATTTAAATCTGTGGAAGGAAGTTATGTTTACAAAGGAGGAAAAATATCAAAGGTGCCTGCAGATGAGAAAGAGGCCCTAGTTTCTGGTGAGTGTCACACAATTAATTCACGATGTGAATTCTTAAAAGAGAATCACAAAGTATAATTTCCATACATTTTCTGTACAGATTTGATGGGCATTTTTGAAAAGAGACGGTTTAGAAACCTCTTAGTTTATGTCCAAGACTTCAGGGAAGACGATCCCAAAACCTGGAAAGACTTTAATCCCAGAACACAAACTATGTTGCAACTGTACGAAAAGTACGGTTTGGATGGGAATACCCAAGATTTCACTGGACACGCATTAGCCTTGCATCGGAACGACGATTATTTACAAAAACCAGCACTGGAAACAATGATAAGAATACGGTTGTATTCTGATTCATTAGCTCGCTACGGGAAAAGTCCGTATCTTTATCCACTTTATGGGCTAGGGGAACTTCCCCAAGGATTTGCTAGGTAGGGCTGATTAAACCCCAGATTTGTAATTAGTTTGTTGCCAAACACTACACTTTAGTTATGAACGAACATTTTATATCAAAGGTTGAGTGCGATTTACGGAGGAACTTACATGCTTGATAAAGCTGTGGATGAGATTGTATTGGACAGTTCCGGCAAAGCTATAGGAGTCAAGTCTGGAGGTGAAATTGCGAAATGTAAACAGGTAAAATGTCATATGTAGTATCTGGGGCTATGCTAAGGTGGTGTAAAGGTGTAAAAGATTTGTGTATTAAGGTGTATTGCGACCCATCATATGTACCAGATCGAGTGAAGAAAGTTGGCCAAGTTGTGCGATGCATCTGTCTTTTAGATCATCCTATTCCAAATACGAAAGATGCACTCTCCACTCAGATAATTATCCCACAGAAGCAGGTCAACCGTAAATCAGGTTAGGTCCATTTTTTGCAGTTGTGCATTGAGCATTGAAGCTTGTAGCAGGGCGAAGTTCGACGGCCATGCTTACATTGACAATCTTTTATTTACTTGGCCCACTAGATATATATGTGTCGATGGTAAGCTATACGCATCAGGTCGCAGCCAAAGGGTGGTTTGTGGCTATGGTTTCCACTTCCGTGGAAACTGCAAATCCTGAAGAGGAGATTCGTCCAGGATTGCAACTCTTAGGACCGATTCGACAAAAGTAAGTTATTAATTGCACCATCCGATGTTTCCTTTTACAAAATATCTAAGTTTTTAATAATAATTGGCATGTAGATTTGTCACTGTATCGGATTACTTTGAGCCAACTCAAGATGGACTGGGTTCTCAAATCTTTATTTCCACTTCTTATGACGCAACCACTCATTTTGAAACCACTTGTTTGGATGTGCTGGATATATTTAAGAGGGGAACGGGAGAAGACTTTGATTTTTCCAAAGTTAAACATAATTTGGGTGATGAAGAGCAGTAAAGCAACTGTCTAACGTCTGTATAAAACACAATTACTAGCTTTATAATACATAATTATAAGCACATCAATTCTGTTAATCGTATTGCTCCTTTCTTGTTGGTTTAGGATTCCATTTTACAAAATTTTTCGCCTATTGTCGCTGCACATGGGGAGTTAGGAAAGTAGTATAAAACGTAGGAGTTACGAGTTAGACTTAAAACAATTTTTTCTTGAAAGTCCTTTGTTTAGCATAAAATAGATGCAAAATGTGGAAGATTTGCTGATTTCGCTCAATTTGAATCATTTGCTTGTCGGTTCAATGTTTTGATTTGTGGTCAGTTATTCAGGTTTATATTGAATTGGGGAGGTTTTCCAACCGACGATGGATCATTCCGTTAGTTATCCACTATTCTACTCTGATTGATTTATTACTCGGAGCGAAGCGAAGCCTAGATTACAATTGACAATTGAGAAGGATTTTGCAAATATAGTCCACTTGGTTACTTCTTGCCATCATGTTTCATGTAATTCGGTTAGGTTTTGTGATCCTTTAATTAAATGTTACTATTATATTGGGGCTGAATTCTTAAATAAATCATATACGATATTAATGTCAAAATGGGAAAGCCTTGTCATTGTCTTATTAAGTTGTAATTTACAACTAAGTAAATTTTGAATTACAACACTCATATCCGTATTGAAAGCCAAATCCTTTGTTTATTTCGCACCAATGCAATGCATATTTATAAAACTGGAATGAGCTAAAATTCACATTCTCTCAGTCGTCTTTAAAATCAAACCTTTATGCTGAAGCAAATTCGTTTTTGGGAATCACAAAATAAGTGAAACATATATTGCATAATAATTAATTTGAATTTGTTTGGCAAGTCAAAAATTATGCATATCATATTATATCATGGACTGAGAAATATGCCAAGAGTGTCACCGACTCAATTTTTCCCTGTCAACAGGTGATCAAAGAGTTAAAATAATTATAGGTTTGGACTTGGCAAATCCGTTGTTGTGTCAAATAAGTTGAGCTAAATCAACCAAAAGTTATTATTTCACGCTTTAAATTTTGTTGAATGTGTTGAATATGAGATTGGTTCCTTCAATTAATAGCTGGAGGGAGTCAAACGCATTGATGATACTACTGCTTAGGCATAGGCAAATGCAGGTATATGGTGGGGGTGGGGGCAGGCGGGGGACGGAAGTCCTTGCAGGATGAGTCGACTGATGAGGCGGCAAGTCGACTCTAAATACAAAGACACTCGGGGAAGATTGGACTCATTGTCCAGGGGGTTGTAGTTTAATAAACTTCCTCCCTGTTCCTCTCATCCAGTAAAGATGGACTATAAATTCGGTGTACCTTCTTCAGTTCTTCGCCAGTTTCAAGAACTAAATCTGCAAAGAAAAGAAGTGCTGGACAGAAAAATGTGGAGCACTAGCTTAAATCCAAGCCACTACAATAAGAAACCGATTTGCGTTAATATTACAGTTGAAAGAAACAATAATCGAACAGAGCGTGTAACACTTACTACAACTGAATTTGATAGTATAACAAACATTTCTACGACAGTGGCTACGGTGGTAATTGGAAGGAGTGATAAAAAGATAACAACAAATGCAATAGATGTTAAGTATGGAGAAAAATACAGCTATCAAGAATTTGTCGAGGTAGAAGGAACTACCTACGGATTCCACTTCCAATGTGCAAATTCTCGTGACATATTTCATAGTTTACTAACCACAGCATTTATTGAGATGAACTAGTCCTGTTTCTTCGGAGGAAGGTAGCCCATCTAGACAGAATTTGTAACTCCTAGTGTACTGTTTTGTTGGCCCTTTCACCTTTACTCACAACTTCATCGCTAATAACAAAACAATAAGTGATAATTATTGTCAAATTGATCCTCCTCGCCTCACACAGGTTAGTAAAGCTCACTCCAGTTAAATAATGATAATTGGTCACTATTGTGGTTAAGGTTAGATTGTGAGAGCCCTGTAAAAGTTTCAAAATGAAGTTCAAAGTTATAAATCTTGGCCTCGCATAATCGTGCTTTGTCCTGTCAAAATCAGATTTGCATTGTTTGAAAGCAAAAAAAAAGAACACTGCGGCGCATATATGTAGATTTAGGTGAGAGCTTGACCGGACATTGACTGTTACTGTTACTTGATCATATGCTGATTGTCAGGCTCCATTGGTATCTGTTGCGACCAGATTATAGTTTCGTTTAGTTTTAGGTAATTAGAAGAGAGGAGGTGGAAATGAATAGTTAGAACAATTTATTTTAATGTGGCTTGCCGAGGTCTGAACGAAGGTTTTCGTTCTATCGTTTATGTTTTAATTGCATGGATTGCGATTGGAGGAATGACGAAGGTCACCTATCTGAATATGCGTAAGTAGATCTGGCTTCGATGTAAACTTCAATTATTTCCTTCGGGCGATGTAGGGATTGTCCGGATTTTTTAATGGTAATTAGAATGGCGCCAGTCAAGCGATTGAGGCAGCCGACAGACAGAACAAAAAGTTTACCGGACACTTTTTATCTTTTTCTGGTCGGACAGTTGGTCAATTTTCATCCATTATCTAATTAAGTAACATTCCATTCATATTTTGCTAATTATTGAAATTTTTGATTCTTGCAGCACTCATCATAGTATCCAACTGGCAACTGGCTCTTCAAGTCAGTCAAATTTGTACAGATTTAGCCAAGCACGTTGGCTTAAAAGTCATGGTCACGACTGGTGGTACCG
>JAAXYW010001010.1:0-13149 GCA_036851895.1 Orthonychiurus folsomi
TGGTGGAGTTACCCGGGAACTCGAATCCAATAACTCGGAAATTTATTGCGAATCAAACTGGGTCCATGACCAATTCTGCTGCGGAGACCGAAGCTAAATTTTCAGCTCTAACCAAAATTACTGAGGATGACTGCGATGCCGGGTTCCGGGAATCCACGTCTCAACCTCAAGTGTCAATCACACCACCGATTTTATGTAAGGAAATAATTTTAATCCTTCCTTTCTACAAGAATTCAATGTGTGAATGCGAATCCTGGAAATTCGCATTTGCACATACATTCAGCCGGCGACTCCCTGCCTGCCTGCCGGTGGTTGTAAGGACATCCTCATAAATTAATCCAAGCTTCCTCACGCTGAGAATTGAGAAAGGAGGACCTGAATATTTAATGACGAGTAACATGGGTTGGTTGGGGCCCCCGAAAAGGGCATGACCCCCAGGTCTTAATAAAAGGGGAAACCGGGTTTGTAGTAGTAAAAACGGGGGAGAGGAAGTTGAGGGAAAACTTACGTCCCCACAACCACACACGGGTTCCTCGGCTGGACTACAAATGAGAATTCTAAATTGTGTTTGATCTTTGCTGATTTGCTCCTTGTTTACTTTCCCTTCTTTTCTCTCCTTCGTATTTCTTTAGTGGGTAATGAAGATGATGATGGGCTGTCTGAGCAAGGAACCCAATCCGAGGAGCCTGGAACTGTCGGACGTTTTCGTATCCTGACTTGGAATATTCTTGCCCAAGGTAAGGATGTGCAATTTCTTCAAAATCCCTTCCGCCCCTCAAGTCATGATTTTTATCGGCCAGTGTAAATCCTTCTTCTTTTTTTGCTGCGTGTGGTGAATTTAGCGAGTAGTGCAGAAGTATAGTGTACAACAACAACAACGTGTTATTTATTTGACTTCCGTTGGACTGGATCCACTTTAATGTGAAGGAAATAGGGACAAACAAACAGGAGGGGATAACGTGTTTGTTTACGATCCACAAAATAAATATTAATGCATTATTCATTCCTTGGGATTCCTTGGGAGTTTCACGCGGTTCCCCATGTCCCAAGTAGTGAGGTTTTTGGTTGACATTCGTCAACGGGGATCCTGTGACACGACATAGATTTTTGCCCCTGCACACACGAATGACCTGTCACTTTCTATAATGTTTTTCATATCCAGCCAAGCTCCGTGTTTATTTTGTTGTGGATATCCTCCAAAACAAAATCAATGCAAATCTCTGCTTGCCTCCGACTCTGTCTCAGACGCAGAGTGTCAAAACCAGGCAATCACGACCACACCACGATAGTATTTTCGAAATCAAAATACGAGTCATTTATTTGTAAATATAGTCGAAAAGTTGCTTCTAAACTTGGGAGTTGCAATAAAAATCAAAAGTGAGATGTGAGTTCGGCTCTAAATATAAATTTTGTTCTTTTCTCCAGCCTTGGCAGTGGAACACGACAATTTCGTTGGACTCCCGGACGGGACTCTGGACTGGGAGGCACGTCGCCTTCGGATTCTGCATGAGATCCTCCTCTACGACCCTGACGTCATCTGCCTTCAAGTGAGTTATGGGGCAAACAAGTTTGGGTCCCACAAGATATTTGATTTATTCACTCATTAATAACGATAAAGATGCCAGCGTTGACACGGCTGGGAAGTGAGATCCCTTTGTATTTGAGGGTTTTGAAAGGAGGGAACTAAAGTTGAATTCTGCTTTGTTTTCCGCCCCTTTAGGAAGTGGATCATTTTAATTTCATTGACGGTTGCCTTCGACCTCTTGGCTACCGTGGGGTATTTTGTTCAAAACCGGACTCTCCATGCATCTATTTGACGAACAACAATGGTCCGGACGGCTGTGCCTTATTCTTTCGTCATGACAAATTTGATCTGATCTCTGCCTCAAGTCGTATCATTGAGATTTGGAGAATCCAATCCAATCAGGTAAAATTCCAGCTCTACTCATCTCACTTCAACTCCAGCTTTTCCAAGATCCCACTCCACCTCAATTCAATTCATTTCTCCGCATCGAAGAAACTAGGAAAGTCTGTCCGTTTGCCAAAAAGTAAACTCAGGTTTCCTTTTTCCTTACAATTTGTGGGGAACGGGGGATCCCCGCTCTCATCCTTTCCGCCATCCATTCGCCCGGAGAGAAAGTTTCTTTCCTCCACGTACTAATCATGGCGATATAAAGTACAAGTTGAATCCAAGTTTTCTTCTCCGTCGGGATCCTACGGGAAAGGTCAAAAGTTTCAGCCCCAAAGCCTGTCTTTTGTACCGTCGACATACATTCTATTTTCAAAAGCTCATCCCAACTTTTCATTTTTTTATTCTTGATACCCCTTATTAATTTTACTGGGTCAAGCCTGGCTTATAAAAACAACCTTGTGTATGTGTGTGTTGTAGGTATGTATTTTGGCAAACCTTCGCCTGAGGAGCACAGGCCAACAAGTCTGCGTGGCCACAACTCACTTGAAGGCCCGTCAAGGGGCTCTTCTGGCAACAATGCGAAATGAGCAAGGAAAGGATGTGGCAGAGTATCTCAAGTCTTGGGGAGTGTCATCAAAGCCATTAGTTCTTTGTGGTGACTTCAATGCTGTACCCACAGAGCCAGTCGTCTCCACTATAAAAAACAGGTATGCGTTCAAATGTCAAAACACTCATCTTCAGCACCCAGCGTAATGGCTCGCCTTTCTCCGGGAGTCTTTCCTTTTTCTTGGAGAAGTGGAATTTCGTCTTTTGGGGCTTTGGGGAAGGCCACAAGAGTCCGGCTTAAGCCACAGCGACATGAACATCCATTTCTCTTCTCCAGCTCCTCTCCTGCTAATGCTATTCTTTAGTTCCTCCAACCTGGGTTTTTGGTTTGGAGGAGAAGGAGGTTTCCCCCTCATTTCTCCTCTTCTAATAATCCCCTCACTTTGTTTGAAGTAATTAAAGAGGGGGATTTTATCTATGAATTTTTCGAATGAAATGACTCGACTCCAGTCCACCTTTCCTTCCTCTTGCGAGGAAGTGAGTAGTTCCTTGGCGTGGAGGAAAGTTGGGGACGGAAGGTGCTCAGTAGTTTTGAAGGAATGAAATAATTCTTTTCCTCACAATTGTTTCTTTTTTTATGTTGCAGACTGTCAGTGAGGAGTGCGTACGCGAATCTGTATGAGGGAAAAGAACCACCGTACACAACTTGGAAAGTTCGTCGGGATGGAGAGTACTGCCATACAATCGATTACATATTTTATAACAAGTAAGTAAGGGAGCGATTATCATAACCTTTCTCTGCCTTTCTCCACCATTTACTATTCTCTTTCTCCCATCCCCACCACCACTCAAAATACGAAGCCACATTCTCGCACTTCATCTCCTTTTTCTCTTCACCCGCACTTCATACCCTTATCTGCGTCACCCAACCCACTCCAACCAGGATTTCCAAACTCCTCCTCCTCCACATTGTTAATTGCAATCATGAATTATGCATCATAAATACTCTTCAATTATACATTGTTAATCCTATAATCTATTTAAAATTCCAGATTCTGCACCGTTGACTCACTTTTGGATCTCCCGACGGAGGAGCAAGTGGGACCGAGCCGTCTTCCTAATCTCAATTACGCATCTGATCATGTGGCCATTGCTTGTGACATTCGTCTCAACAATAACAACTAAAAGAGACGATGGTGGCAGCGGCGGCAGCCAAAGCACGAAGGCAGCGAATTAAGTTACAAAAAATAGTCACCACCAAACCAAACTAAGTTAAAGTCTTTCTTATAAAATAAAAATTATCCGGGATGTATAAATGTGAAGCGTAGGTTGTAGGGTTGTAAATTTAGAAATTTAGATTTTAGTTGAGGCCTTGCCTCGAGGACATGTAGACTGTAGAAGTAAAGTGAAGGGCTTTGGCACAGTCGGAAGGAGAAAGAGCGTTTCTCTTGCGCTTTTTTTTTGTAGGAGTTCCTATTCGTATAACATCCTAGCCAAAGAAAAGCTAAGGAAAAGTGTGTCAGTTTTTAGAATTTTAATGTAAAGTTGAGTAGATTGAGTTTGATGAGAAACTCTGCTGGAAGCCATGGACCTCTCGCGAACCGCTGGGGTTCTGCTGATGAAAACCTACTTCCGTACGTAGTAGTAGTTTCTCAGTTGGAATTTTTAATATGTTAGAGGCCCTTTGACAACCTTTGATCTTTCCTTTCCGCACTGTGATACAAGTAAGTACATGTCTTCATGTTGTAGGCATGAGTATGTAATGAAACTCCCTACGCACTGGAACCGGGCGTTAAAACTAAATGATTAAAATTAGTTAAGTAATTTAAATGGCTTGGGTATTGAGTGGTTGTACCTTGTTGTAAAGGTAACTTTATCTTCCTTCCAGTTACTACTCACAACTAAACTAGTTTAGGCTTCAAGATGGAGGTAGTCACCTCAAATGATTGATCTTTGAATTTAAGACATTTTTACAAAAATGATGAAGAAACTTGTCGACTTATTCAAAATTTGAAGAAATCGTGTAACATGGAGTGTATCACGACATTATTTTCGGAATTCTCTATTCGATGCTAAGAAAAGTGAGGACTGAAATTCTGGAGCGGTAAGTCGTCATATACACTCCACGCTTTAACTTTGTCAAAATTATGATTATACTTAAATTTACGGGAATTTACAGTTTAGTAACTGTGTAGGTTTAGATGATGTAGTATTTAGAAATGAATATGCTTAACTGAGTGAATAAAATAATTGAGTGGAAAAAATAATACAATTAGCCAGCTCACTAATCAACTTTATTTGGCCGCAAAATTTTGGTATAAATCTCAAGTACACAATACATAGATTTTACAAAGTATAAAGCGAGTTGCATCTAGGGTGAAATTACAATTTCTAAAATAGGCCAATCCAATTAAGTAGTGTCGTTGTTCTTTCGTTTAAACCACAAAGACAGATAGAAAGGATCATCGCAGAATCTCTAAGGACTAGCACCCTAAAGCCAAGTTGACTGGAGCAGTCATAATTTCGAAATATGCGTAATAATTAAAGAACATTTTTTAAACACCGATGATGCTTTCATAGCATTCAAGCTCAATTTAGAAAGTATTATAAATAATTTCTACTCAGACAACGGCTTAATAATTAGCAAGTCAGAGCTAGGAATTGAAATAGTAGACTTAATAGCCTAGTTCAACACGCTTATTTTATCCAATTGTTGTTTAAGACTTATCAACCTTTGAATTTATATATAATATATATTAATTAGCACATCAACGCTCGATTGAGATGGTGATTTAAACTGAAGTTGCGCTTTAATAAAGAGAAGAGTAGTAGCCTTAATGATAATATACAAAGTAGTCGTGATTACATAGACCAGTCATAACCAAATTTAAATGTTTACAATTTTAATTGAAATTCCAATCAGTAATTTTGTCACAAGATATTAATTTTAGAGGAAGCAATTACACTTCTTGAATAACCAAACATCTATTCAAACACATTGAAATCAAAGGAATCAATTGAACTTAGTTAGACATATTTCTTTTTTAAACCTTATTGCTACGTGAAGGGTTAAAGGCTGGAATGGAGAGAGAAACTTGCATATTTAATTCAGTTGGAATTTGCATCATCGTCGTGGGTTTCCACCTCTTCAGACTTCCTTCTCCTGGTCAATCACTATTTAATTACAAATGACAGTTTAGTTAGAGGAGGTCATTTCGTAAAAGAGTAAATGTGTAACTAAAGAGCTATAAATTTACCCTCTTTGGACGGAAGAGGATTCTTCACTTGAGTCTCAGCATGTTTCAAGTTCTTTGTGTCGAATGTCTCAATTCCCTCCAGAAATTTCTGCTGTCCTTTCTCCGACTCAATCACTGCATACATCAACAAAAAAGAGACAATGATAAAATGGAGCATTAATCAAGTCAAAGTCGGCACACATTTACTATACTTTCCCTTCTCTCATTTTGCCTTTTAGGTTCAGCAAACGTCCGACCATCCCCCTCTCCTCGTAGTCAAGGGAAATGATACACACGCAAACTAAATTTTTAGAAAGGCAAAAGACGGAGGGTGGAATGAATTGAATGATTGAACTACAACAGGGATTCCCCCCGCTACTCGCTCTCACTTCAGTTCATTCCCAAAGGAGAAGTGAAAAGATGTTAGGGGGCAAAAAAAACTAATCAATAGAGCCCATAAAAAAAACTGACCATCTTTGTCCGGAAGAACAATTTTCTCCGCCGTAGTTGTCGGCTTCAAATTATTCTGGTCAAATCCAACGACTCCTTCCAGCAAAGCTTGCTGCGTCTTTTCCGCAGCCACATCTGTCCCATATCAACCAAATCAAAGTTAAGTTAAGTGAATACTTTCCATGTACGTCTTGGTCCTTAATTGAATTCTGTCCCCCCTATTCGCTTATCAGTCCTAGTGTCGGATGGTTGTTAAATTATTTTGATAAGGGCGTCGGCCTCAGACAACAGCACTTTCCCACCCCCTATGAGCTACTGTGAATTCCAACTCAAATTGCTGAATAAAGGAATCCGTGGCTAAGCTTTTCTTGAAAGCAAGGCATCAAATCCAAATCCTCATAAGAAATTCTTGAGCGTGAATCAATAAAGTAATTGCCCGTGACGAGGAGCAAATGCAGCGTGAAAATGGAGGGACTTTATTTAAAGAATAATAGGCTGTTAAAGCCTGAGCCTCGTTTAATGGCCGGCCGCCCCCTCTTCGCATTCCGAAACTTTAATTCCCGAAAAGCTTCAACGCTCAATTTACTGCACAAATTGAAGTACAATTAAAAAATCCCCCTTCCTCGAACGGAATTAGTTTAATGGAGTTGGAGGGATTAAACGAAGAATAGACTTAATAGTGACAACAATTATTGGAGTAGAACCTTGTGCATTTGGCAGAACCACTTTTTCAGTTGTAGCCGTGGGTTTCAACTCATGTTTGTGAAACGACTCCAAGCCGTGAATTAGCTCAGTGTGTTGACGCTCTTGTTTCACATCTTCGCTCACAACCATGCAGGAGGTAGGCAGGAAAATATGTCAAAAAATGTGCAAAAAATATTTTTAATGAATACTTTGCAATGAAGTAGGTTTTGGGAATGACTACGCGTATTATCTACGTACGCGTGTCACGCAGAGTTACAGAATTAAATCACATGCGTTGAACAAAGAACAGAATTATACAAGCCAAAGCCGTGCAAAGGTCCTGTTAAGCTTTCACGCTGAGCATTGACATTAACCTCCACAAAATAAATGCTCCATTTTTTTTGTGTCATTCATTCCACACAAGTAAAGCTAAAAAGTTAGAAAGCAGAATTCAATAATAATTTTTCATCTTTTCACGCATCATCAAATCACATTAAAAGCGGTTTGGAAAATGGATTTCCATGTAAAGGTGGACATTAACCAAAAGCTCAACACATTTCCATTTAAGGATTCACTCACATCCACAACGCACTCACACTTGGTACATCTAGTTCAATTTAAAGACACGAATGAGTACATACAACACCAAGCACCTCCACGTAAAGTTCAATACACCAAATGACTTTGAGAAAGACGTGTTAGTGTCCTTTGGGACGGGACTTGAAGATATAACACGTTAATTACATGATTGACAAACCCAGTAATCCAAAATGTCACCAAAAGTACACACACATTGCACCCTCATTAGTACGGACATGGAAGAATCACGTATGGTTGGCTGGGTGTGCACGGATATATTTTTTTAAAATTGAATGTCAATCCCTTACCCTCAGCCGTGGGAAGAACAATCTTCTCCTGTGTTGAAGCCTTCTTCATAAGCTCAGGCTTAAATTGTTCAAGCTCAGACTTCAAATCCGAATCCACTTTTGGCAGCGTCTCCAAACAAGGTGACCCGTTTGCAGCCATCGTTTAATCTAAAATCCATACAAGTCAAATACAATTAATGAATCGCCCAAACCGTACGTACACAAATCATTTGGGATGGAGTTCTAACATTGGATTTCCCATTATTCAATTCCAGATTGACATTCCCTTAAATAAAATTACATTTCTACCTATTCGAAGTTTGGACCAAGTACTAGAAGGGGACAAACTGATGCGACGTGACAACTGACTCAAAATCAACTATCAAAGACACGTAAGCTAGTCCTGAAAGCCTTCCACAAATACGTATGCTCAAGAAATGCAATTAACTTCCATGCTACTAGCATCCATTGTTCCTTGTGTCCTGTAGGCTTGGCATTAACTTTGGAATTTGATGACAAGGAAGGAAGAGGAGCCCACGTCAGGCCAGGAATGAAATAGAAAAAAACAAAAAAATACCACAACATCCGCTTTTATCGCTTGGTGTCAGGTTGGAAAGAATTAAATTTCCGTTTTAACAACATGTGGAGTGCGGGGCAAGGATAACAAGTGAAACAAGCTTAAATGATAAATTTCCAAATCAGTCTTTAGTACAAGGACTTGTATCAAAACGCAATTTGACTCATTCTCAAGGAAATTGGTTCCAAAAATGTCAATGTCGGGGTGACGATTAACTGCGAGAGGAAGTTCATTCCATGTCCTTCGGTTTTTGTAAAACTAAAATTAAACTTAAACTAAAACCGCACTTAAATCCGCAATCCGAGCTTAGATTAAATGTCATTCGGTAACCTACAGAAAATACATACTTAAGTAGATATTATTAGAAAATCTGTCAAAAACTAGTTTAAAAATTCAATCCCGATGCCAATCCATGGATTCCTACACAACTTAACATAACCCTGAAATTGATGGCAGCGAGTCTATGAACCTAACCATAAACCATAAACGGATAATATTAAGCCGGATGAAACACTCCCATATTTTTTCTAATTATTTACACACATGTGTGAAATGCAGTTAAGAGCTGCAAAAAAAAGAGAGGACCCAACTTGCAACGAAGGACAGTAAATCCCTCCATAGGGCACTCGCACTGAGCATCCTCCGTGGAGTCAAAGATTAGATAAACCACAAGTGGGTGGATGAGAGTTGTAGACTTGTAGAAAATGTGCTAGTTTGCTAGACCCGCATCCAGTCAACTTCTAAATATTACAATTTCCACCATAAAAAGTAGTGACAATGTTAGTTCTCTCAGTTGCAAGTCTGATAATTTATATTTACATGCCAATGTTGTGTCTAATTTTCTAGCTAATGCGACACACTCAACGAACTCATACAGTTCATGGCCAACTTTCAAGCCAGCGGCCATCCTATCCAACATAAAGATCTAACCTATCTCCACCAGCATACGAATTTACTACAACTACTTATTTCCAACTCAGGACAATGAAATCTGATCAAATCCTCAACAATCCTACATCATTTTGATTGATGACAATCAAAACATGACTGGATTAAGGTAAACTCCTACTGACATGAGTTTTTGTCACAAATCCGAATCCTCGGATTAAGGTAAGGTGTTTTATGTTTACATAGAAATGCAACATCACATCATTAAAAACAGCTTAACCCTTTAGGAATGCACTCAACCCCAGGCAGGAACAGCCAAACCCTAAAATTCCTCAACCCTTCGCAGGAAGGACAACAAGGCTAATTTTAAATATCAATAATGGGGGGTGACGGAATGGTCTTTACATAACGATCCAAACAAATGCAATCCAGCAGCTCCTCATCCTCAGATGAGATTAAATTAAACTGCGCGTTTACATCCACGGCCAAGGTCAGCCTTGCCATGATAATCCGGCCACTTCATCTCCGCACATTTGTTTTTAATTTGTTCATCAAATTTTAGTTCCCTTTTAACTGCGCACATGATCCATCCTCAATTGACTCAATATGAGTTTTTACTGTATTTTGATTCCCGACTGGTACAAACTCGATTGAAACTGACGGCTCCCCAGGTTGTAAAACAAAGGGGCAAGAAATGAAAGGTCAATGGAGGCAGAAAAAAGAAAAAAAAAACATTTTCGACGCCCATCTGTAAATGATGCCGCGCCGGGATGCCATCTTTACATTACGTGGCCCGACCACGTTTTACCTTAAATCATCTTCACTTTTAGCATCCGCTTTGCCTCCCAAATGCTACCTGGAATCTCCTTTGCCACGCGAATCCAATGTGTGTGAAAAAATAGCCAGCCATTATATGCAAGTCCAGCCGCCAGACCCGAAAAATGCCTTTGAATTTTTTTCTGCCAATGCAAAGCTCACTTGTGCTGTTCTTAACCTTTGTTGATTCAAGTAGTCAATCTTGCAATGCACATGCACAGGAGTTTATGTATTTGGAATTTGTATCCCATTCACTTAACTCACACTTCAATTAAGTCAATTAAAAATTGTAAGCTCCAAAATAGTCATACAAGCGTCGGAGTTTTTAAATGTTTTAATTTATGGCACGGGGCATACTGGAATTGGCTGACTGACTGCCTTCCGGTCACCATTTTCTTAGCGCAGGTGTTTGAATTGGACCACACCGACACCGGAAATGATAAATTCCACGTAAAGAAACTCATTGGGCATTGAAGTCAGTGAGCATGGCTTCGTGGATTCCATCATAGTATGACAAAATCTGATAAGTATCATAGCTAGGTAGGATATAAAAATGGGGAAGCATGCGGTAAGATGAATTTTACTGCCATTCCCCCTCAATCTCTTCTTACGTACGTTCATTTGGATGAACTTAAAAGTCCAGCATTGGGTGCAAGGAAGCATTCGGGATACGTCAGGGTGTTGGATTTCATTAGTAAGGCGTGAAGGGCACCGCTCCGTCAAATTTTAGCAAAACCAAAAATGATGAAGGGCAAATTCCACTACTCATCTACTCATCCTTCCCTGCATACAGTACAGTACAGTATATAATATCCCGTGACTTGAATTACACGGCTATGCAATACGAACGAACGAAGGAATGAATGCCATCCCAAAATCCCATTGATGTAATAATATCAAATGCAAGTGAACGATAAACTATTTTATGATATGCCATGCCATTCGGATGGTGGGGAGTACAGTCATATTCTCGGTAACATTTTATGATCAAAAGAGGAATTGATATAGATCTAATTTAATTGCACCCATCCACATCGCCCATGACGGAAATCATCCAAATAGCAGGCAGACAGGTAGGCAAAGTACAGATGTGGATTTTGTTGCTACTTTTAAATTCGAGTTAATAGGATGATAATAAATTAGAAATGCACTAGGACGGAGGGAGAACCACACAATGAAGTCTGTACGGATCCCAACTCGTCAGGTAGTTTAATGCTAATGGTTTAACTCCCTATCCATTCAATTCCTGTTATTTAGAAAATGTGACATTAATAATCCAAGATATGATAGATAGAAACTGATAAAAAAGTGTGCCTCATGCCCAAATATGAACCCGCGTGCGTTGGGCTAGCGAGAAACCGTGATGTACGTACGTACGTACTTCGAAAGACTTTTGACAATTACACGACAAAGATGAAAGTACTGGCATCAATAACAATGCAAATCCTTTGGCACGTACGAAGGATAAAACTAATGCAAGAGCCAAGAGTATAATGGAAGAGGGGAACTGTTGCCAAATTATTCTGGTCATTTGTTTGGCTCGACTTGGATGGAAGGAGGGCCATTTGTATTCACAAACCAAGTTTTCGAGATGACTCACGTATTAATACTGTCCCCCAGTAAATGAGAATATACCTTCCAAACCTCAATCTACTCGCAATATCATTTGCTTGGCTCGACGTGGATGGAAGGAGGGCCATTTGTATTCACAAACCAAGTTTTCGAGATGACTCACGTATTAATACTGTCCCCCAGTAAATGAGAATATACCTTCCAAACCTCAATCTACTCGCAATCGCATTTTAGTCCACGGACGGACGAACTCCCTTCAATTCATTTTTCAAATACGGAGTCAATTTATGCAAAAAAAAAGGGTCTTTGCTAAATACTAAATTGTGGGTTTGCAATGTACGGATTTTTAGTAATCGTGGACCTAGATTGGATTAAATGGATCCGAAACATTTCAAAGACAAAGATGACTAAAGAATAGAAAGTTGGTTGGTTTAGTCAAATGTACTCTTGAATTGTCAATTCACTCTTTGAAACAATAAGAAAGGGAACAATGGATGGGATACTGGGACACTTGGTCACGATCACACAATCCAATGACACAATTCGTTCAGCCTAACCCTTTAATTTAAATTCAATACAAAGAGGTGTCGAGTCAAATTGTAGAGTTAGACCAACCAGACCTTCAGCTGAAACAGGTCTCAAAATGTAATTTAATTTCATATAACTTCCTTCCTCCCGGACTACAAATCAAAGGATCCTAGCCTAAAGCCGTACATCATACACACATAATCAATTCAAAAACAATTATTAATGTCAGTTAATTAAGTTCCAGTCAGAGGGATCAGAATTAAATTGCCATGAGTTGTCCCGTCCGCGCCGTTCGGCCATCCATCCAGGGCCACGTCAACATTTCCAAGGAAAATGACCTTTCAAAAGATGACTCGTTTCCTCCGGGTCCAAATCCAACGCAGTTCAAGATCCAATGCCACACACGACACACACATGCATTCCAATTCCATCTTCTCATCTCCTTAACCCACCCCCCATCCACATGTGAGCCAAACAGCCAACATGAGTCACACCCCTCCTTCCCCAAACTCCGTCTTCCGTTTCCGTCCGAGCAAACAATCAAGACAAGAAGAGGGACACAAATGAGTAAGGAATATAGTCGGGGCCCTTTTGACACATCAAGACTAGGAATTATGAGGGGGTGTACTGACCGGTTCAATAAAATTCAAACTCATCTGGATCACCCATGACTCATGAGTAATTTCCCTGAGTTGCATGTGCGAGTGCGTAGTTATCGAAAATGCATTTCCAGGCACGGCCTGTACGTAATTGCGTTTACAAATTCGGCTGCTGACGAGTTAGTTATTGGAAATAAATGATAAATAACTGGTCCTTACAATAGCTGCTTGTAGTAAAAGGGGTATCAATTTCAAATGGCATTGGATGACAAGGCATGGAAATGTTAAAACTGAATCCATTTGATGAATGACTCAAGTAGAAAGTATGGAGAGCAGATGGATCACATACATACATTCAATCCACCTTCACATACAAGGGAGTGAGGAAAAAAAATTCTCACTATGCATAGCGCCTTAAATTTCGCCAATTTAATTCCCTTATGGATATCCACACACAATGGGGGGGGGGGGGGGG
>JAAXYW010001010.1:13191-26292 GCA_036851895.1 Orthonychiurus folsomi
GGGGGGGGGGGCATTGACGAGTGGATGTGGCCGTGGCGCCTGGAAGGATATGGGGATTCGCACACATTTGGTGCGAAACGTTGCAGCTGTTTCTAATTATGACTCGTACGCCGGATTCTGCTCCGCTAAACTTGAACAAAGGTCAGTCGAATGGATGGGGAGCCGAGGAAATATGGATAAGGATCCAATGGAAATTTGTAAAATAAAGCCCAGGACTCAACAATGAGCAAATGAATGGGTGTGTCTTAGTGGTAATTACAATTTGTGCTAACGTTAACGTTACAATTAGTTGCATTTCCTTCATATTGCAAAAAAAAACAGCTCATCGTCATCAAACAAACGAAGTTAACACTAACACATCATCGCACCCAATATTCATCCCATAAAATAACATGTGTTTAATGCAACAGAAGTTGGGGTGCTCTGCACATGAATTTTTTCCTTAAAGGGGAAAAATCCCATTGACATGGCTTGGCCGGTGAACTTTTCCCATTCTGCACCCAGGGAATGAATTACCGGAGTCCACGGCACCAAAAATATTCCCTTAGCTATGAAATGGAGGGTGGCATACGTAACGTAACCTAACGTACGAAGTTGGATTGTCGGCAAATGGAAATCTCCGCATCCGACGAGAAGATCATGGGCGAAGGGATGAAAATTGGGGAAGAAGGAAGGGAGATGGAAGGGATTTTTTTTTTGACCCAACCATTCCAAAAGGCCAAGGGAACCCATTACAAAAAAAATCCCTTCGTTTTATTTCTGTACACGTACGTAAATGATCTGTGGATGTAAACGTAAACGTAAGTAAAGGATGCGGATCTTAAAACGCAGACGCAACGAACACGCACGCACGTCCGTCCGCCCGTAATTTGTGTACATTCGGTGACCCTGGCCCTGAAATTAAATCCCCTGCCTTGCCTGCCTGTAGGCTAGTGACTTGGCTTGACTTATACATAATACATCCTCATCCCAAAACAAAATACAATCAAAATGTATGTATGACTTACCTGGTTTTAATATAATGTGTGCTCGAGGATAGAATTCAGACAAATTCCCGTACGTGCGCGTGCCTGCGTCGTCCGACCCGGGAAAACGAAGAGAAAGTTGATTCGGTGGAACTCCAAAAAAACAGCAGAACACTGGGAGGATGGATTCAATTCACGATTAAAGTTGATGATGGGATTTATATAATACTTGAACTTGTTAATTTGGAGAGGAGATTGATTTGGTTGGTTGTAGTTGAAGTTCTAAATGGAGAATGAAGGGATGGTAGGATCCTCGGTCGTGGTCGTGTCGTGAAGTGCAGCAGCCGTGCCGTGCAGCGAGCGGGGAATTACCCCATGCCAAATCCATTGCATTTGAAGGAAAAAGAGGGGAGGATATTTTCCCTTTGCAGACTAGGTACAATATGTAAGGTTCTGCAGCCGCTCCCCTCGTATATTATGTTACTTCCCCTTCTGGTTTTAACATTAAATGTCATGTCATTTGACTCATCATAATTTAACCTCACTCCCACCCAGGTCATGTCCTCACCGCACAGTACGGCACGGTGAGACGTACTTTGACATTTGGATTAGGATCATTTACACAAAAATATTAAATATGAAAAATGTAGAAAAGGAAAGCACACGACGGCGATGACGGCGATCCGCTCCATGACTTGATGTGACCAAATGATGATTCCCAGAATAAGTTAACTGGATTAGTGAAGGCTAATAGCAGGAAGGTCAGGGGCAAGTCGTCGGGTCCGAAGAAAATGACCATGGATTTAATTCAAGGTGCATGGAATCCAAGCGACAGATACGTCAATTGGCTGCTGACTGCTTACTGATTTAATTTAATCTTAATTGGAATTCAGATAAGAGTGTGCAGTGCAGTGCAGTGGACGATGAGACCACGGCGGATGTTTGCCGTGGTCTCATCTGATTTTGGAAAGGAAATTAGAATTTCTAATCCAGAATTCATTGAGGGAAAAATTGTGGTATGATAGTTTTGCAATTTATTTCGCGATTCGTCCTAAGGTGAAGACAACACGAAACGATGGATGGTTTGGGGTGGGGGGGGGGGGGTTAAATGTGGATGTGGATTTGCATGGGAAGGATTTTGAAGGACTTCTTTCAGACACCTGAACAGGTTCTCCAAAAATCGGATTGCAAATTAGGATTCTATGAATGCAAAAAGGCTAGCAGAAACCCTATTCACAAATAAAACCACTTTTTTCCACCCACGCACGACTTAAATTCCCTCCTTCAATAGAGTTCATTGCTCACTTTTGAATTGTACGTGCGTAGACTAATATTTCTTTGGATTTGCATCTGTGTAGAGTCTGCAGGCAAGATTTTATTGTCCTTACTACATAAAGCATTACGTCACGTGGTTGTCATTTCAGCCCCGCATACAAGTGTGAGTCAAAATTTGTCGACGACACAAAACTAGTTTTATTACCTGGTGGTCCAAACAAACTTTGTTTCTTGTACCCGGGCCGTGCACAGACGGCGATGACTCATTCGCCAAACTACTTTAATTCAAATTCTCATCAAGAGTCAACAAGGTTGGAGAGGGACATGCGTGCTCGTATGAATTTCATAACATTGCATTGTAGATCCCGAGGAACCAAAACATATAAATGTAGAAAAAATAAAACTTATAAATTAGCATGCTTCCCCTGCCCTAGTCTAGTCTCGCATTTCGCGACTCGCGGTTTCCCTAAGGGTGGTTTTCTCGTGAGACTGTGGCTTTTGCGGGTTTTGTGTTGGGGGGAATTCCGGGTAAGATGAGTCATGGGACAATTTTATCCGTATTCAGTACTAATTTTGGGAAAGGATCCCCCGTACTCAACCACCCTCCTTTTGTCCATTAAATAATTGAATGGACTCCCCCACACGCATGGAATTCGCACGGAAAACTCTCGACACACATGTGGGAGCGACGACGATATCTTTTTCTCTTTAGCTTAAAGTCCAAAACCAGAATGTGGATTTTGTTAGCATTGTATATTACAAATAT
This sequence comes from Orthonychiurus folsomi, assembly GCA_036851895.1. Taxonomy (NCBI): domain Eukaryota; kingdom Metazoa; phylum Arthropoda; class Collembola; order Poduromorpha; family Onychiuridae; genus Orthonychiurus; species Orthonychiurus folsomi. The sequence continues at coordinate 16,198 of JAAXYW010001010.1, forward strand.
TATTTGCATGATACAAAAGCTATGGGCACAGAGCAGAGTCAGAGCCAGCCCTACCTAAATGTATTAGCATATTTACAGTCCTTAATTTATTACACCGCACGGACTTTTCCTTCATCCCATCCTTCCTCGGAGTTTGACAACTTACAAGACGAAGACGACACAAGCACAACTCATATGGAAACAATTTTCAAAAATTGTATGTATATGCAATCCAATCCGATCCACATCTCATAGCCAAGGCTGGGCTGAAGGCGTTTAGACCAGGCCAACGACCCATTATCAATATATTTTCATCTAAACACATCTACAACTATCAACCAAACAAAACCAATGGATTGGATTTGAAAAATAGACACAACAGCTCAACGTACGTACGTACGTACGTACTCTCCGTGATTGTGATGAAGATAGTGTGGCTAGGAAAAATCAGGAGATCAGAACGGAACTTTCAGTTTTCCCCATCCAAAGATGAAGGATGAAGGAACAACACAACATCTTCTCATTAAGATGAGATATAGACATGCCATGTCTTGCCATGCCATGCCATGCCATTCACAATTCACTTCTTCAAATGAATTTGCTCCGACAGGGTAAAATCCTACCTCCATTGACATGCATTGTAAACTTTTGCCAGTTTTGGGAACCCTCTGGAGGTCAAGCAAGCAGAGTTGGAATCATTTTTCCTTCCATTCAGTTCAGTAAGGAAGATTAAGGCGGGAGGTGTGCCTGGGCTGTGCCCTTTGAGAATGGCGATGGCTGTTGATAGCAACGAATTACATCATCACAATTGGCAATTCGAGGCATGCGCAGTACGTACGTGTAGTAATGTTTAAATAGGGGAGGGGAGTTACATATACGTACGTGTAATGTCATTTTTATCATCCGGATGTTAACGGTGAACCATGCTTTACTTGTTGAGCAGATGGTTGGTGTAATTTAATTGCTGTGAAAATGGAATGCTGATGAACGCCTTAATTGTGGGAGGGAAGTTGGCAAGCACAAAAAGGATTTTTGCAGACATGGATTTTTTGGTCTGGGGGTCATGCGTAGCCATGAGTGGGGATTCAAGTTGAAATAATAAGAGCAAAGGAATTGCATTTAATTGACCAAGTCAGTGGTCAGAGTGTGGGACTAATGATGGGATGCAATTCATTTAATGATAGACTGAATTTGATTCAGAGATGGGTGGGATTATTAGTCGGTCAAGTTTTTTTAAAGTATTTGATTGCCAGAAGATATTTGCTATTCAAATGAATTACCCGGTATTTAAGTGAAGTTAGTACATTCATACACTCTTTGTTTCGGGATTAAAGGCATTTTTACGGTAATTCAAACTGAGTAAATGTAATTGTGCATGTGCAGGCAGAGTCAGTCGTAAGCTTGAAAATGCACTTTGCACTAACCATAAAATATATTTTACATAGTTAGGAAGCAAAGGTGATTTGGAGATAATAAATTTGAGCTTCTCCTTAGGAAAAAGGCTAAATCTCACACCTTCATTCCTGCATTGTTTGCCCAGGGAAGTCTAATCAGGGCCCTAAGTGTGGTGGATTTCCAAGGCACCCAAACCCACGTTTGGAGGTAACGGGTTCTCTCATTTTATTTAGAGCATGAAGTTGTTGGGGGGGAGTGTGATTACAATTTACTACTGCAGTTTAGTTTGAATGATTCTCATTCCGTGTGAATCTTGGTGAGGATTCCGTTCCCTTCACCGGTTGTGCAAAATCCCATCCTCCCATTTACGAAAAGCGGCACGCAGGGAAGGGGAGTGCAGATTTCTTTGGAAATAAACTCCTAATAATTCTGTACATTAAATTTAATCACTTGGCGCAAGCGGCGGCGGGCGCGTCCGTTTCCAGCCACACGTTTTCTTCCCTTCTCACATTTCCCCGCAAATAATTCCCAGAAATTACCTTGTTTTATTTATCATTTAGAAGCGCAGTTTACTAAATCACACTTCCTCGGCTGATGGCATCGCCGCGTGGCATGTACTCACAATTCTAACACCTCAACAACAATTGGAATTCCGGGATTTATTTTACGATTTGTACGTGGGATAAGTACTACGGATGTTTGTCAGCGTATTGTATTGCTGTTAGGGCTTTTGGTCCTCGGATTGATTACCAAAGTGAAATTTGATAAAATAATTTGATAAGGAGGTTTTGTTTTTTTATGGATTTGATTGATTGGAATCCGCCTGCGTAGGCGTTGATGATTGGTTATTCATGAGTTGTTGTATTCAGCGTTCGATATTTTCTTGGAAGAAAACAAGGAGGAAATCTACGCAGTTGTAAATGGCGTACTTTACCTGCGATTGCAAACTACACGCGGCTTTGCTTGGCTATGGCATAGGCATAGGGCTAGGACGGAAATAATGCTTTTATTGCCGGTGCTTCGCAGTCCGGATTTGTGCTTGCACAGAACCCTCGTATTATTGAAACTGCTGAGTAAGTGTCAGTAAAACTACGTTCGTGCCAAATGTAACTGCGTAGCAAGTGGCGAAATAAAAACGGATCATTTAACACATTAGTCGAATGTCTCCTAAATAACATATCAATTTATTTATGAGCAACACAATGAATTTAATGCGTCAATCTGAAGCCTGAGCTATCGTTCAACTCAACGCCACCCGATATAATTGAACTTTTTGTCAACTCAAATTTTAATGATAATTCAATAGTAATAATTTATTTATAATTACTTTGAGGAATGTCGGAATTATTCATCATACAGAACATGATGGTAGAAGCTCGAGGAGATATTTATGTAAAATTGTTGTTTGTCGTTCAAAGCAGCAAAACAGTAATACTACATTTCTAATTCCTGTGGATATTTACTTCTCATTCGAGTATAATGTTGTTTTCTTAGATTCCAGCATTTGTGCATAGTAGATTTTACGCATAATGCAATGACAAATGTGGAAAATACCATAATACAAACTAATCATAAATTTTGCACTACACATTGAGCACTGACACATTGCGCATGACAGGTCAAGTGCTGAATTGATTATAATCTGATTCATTCAACATAAACACTTGTTTATTTTTGTTTTTGACTGATATCCTTCCTGCGCGTCAGTTGGGTGAGTGTGAATGACTTTCGAAAGAAATTCAATGAGTGAGCTTCATGTCCGTTTAACTGATGATAATCAATGCTCTGACTTCTTTAATTAGGAACCACGATGAGGAAACTGTCAGCGGGAATTTATTTTAGTTTAAAGTCATCGGACCAGTCATTGACTTTAGATCCCAAGTTGATGACGGATGATTGTATCCTGAGTCATCCTCATTGACGAATGATGAGTTTGTGCTGTTATTAAAAGCATTCTAATATTTATAAATCGCAATATCATTGACACGTTATTCAAGTAAGGAAAGCAAATACATTAACTTTATACGTTTCAATTTGAGCAATTAGAACTTAAAGTATTGGATAAACCCTTAATTGTGCTATGCGCATCGCTCTATTCGACAGACCTTCAGTTTCAGTTGGTTTCTTGCATTCCTTATTACAAAAATTTTAATTGGTATAAAGTAAATAGTTATTTTATTCATAACATACTAAATAAGCCATTCTGGCAAAATATGCAATCAAATAAGAATCAAATAAAAAGTAAAAGGACAGAAAAGTAAAAGGACAGATTTGCCTACTTACAATGGATTTGACATATATTGTTACTATGTATACTATAATGTATTTAAAATAGGATTCAAAGATTGTGGGTCTAGATAGTTTGGAGTAGTAGTAAAGTGCATTAGAAACTTCAATAAGTTCTTGGATTGTCATGATAATAAATTCTGTTTAATATAAACACTCACTCAATTTACGAAAGCATCTCAAGTGTACTTTACTGCACACACATCAAACTATTTAAGAGTGTATGGTTCTTCATATCCCACTTAGCTGTAATGGCTGGGGGAACAACGCGATTTGCTTTTTTACTTATAATGCGATTAGTTCACAGACAGACCATGCCGTGCAAATGATGACATTGGATTGATGGAGTCAGTAAATAAACAATCCACTGCAACCAAACATTCATAATAACGTTGTTCTTGATGAAAGGGAACTTGTATGGCTAATGCACTTCCTCTTGAAATCCTTTTATCTCGTTATCTTTCATGAAAACTATTTAGTTGGAATGATTTCAACTAATCAAACGAAACAAAGAGACAAACAAAAGCTAAGCTAGCTTACTCTTGTTACAGAAATTGGATACATCATATACTACGAGTCATGCGCAGCACATGAATCGCTACCAAAATACATTTTTCTGCAACAAAAATATAATAAACTTGTGAGTCACATGCAAAATGCAATATTCTGACTGTAAATTTTGCAATTTACATTAACGTTATTTGTCATAGCTAAACCGCACAACATGGTTGAGATAGCGCAAATTAAATGAACAATTACTACATTAATAAGTTCAAAATTTTCTACTTCATAATTGAGAATCTTAAAGAACAAATTTTACAGTTCCTTGGACTGTATGTGCTTGTACACGAACCTAGTACTGGAACTACGTACAATCAACGGCTGAAAGTCAGATGAGTTGAGTTTTTTAACTATAGGAGGCGGGGGCATGGATTTTGCAGCAAGAATGGAATGTGCGGTATGCTCAACTGGTTAAAGGATTTAAATTGATTGGATTTTGGCAAGAGAATGACAGAGCTATGATTGATTGACGGTGAAAGTTGGTATGGCTTTATTGAGGAGGTGCTTGCTTGTTTGTGCTCAGTTTTTGGAGTTGTAAATTTGAGTAGAGAGCTTAGGATTTATTTGACTTCTCTTTCACCTCAAGTTTCGACGTTTCACGATGAATGACTTCCATAATGGGATGCCTAACTAGACACGGTTCATCAATCTGCTCCCCTTTTGTCAAAATCCATAACGCTCACTTTATTCAAGAACTCTTTTTAAATTAGAACGATAGAGAGGCGGGTGGATCCATTAGAACTGAAAGGAAAATTGAGTGATTTTGAGTGCTTTTCTATTATCAAAATTCTTATTCATTAAATAAATGGATATTTTACAGGTCGACTCATCAGGTAGTTTATTGTTTTCTGTCATGGGTCAAGGAAAATCAATTATGAAAGAGATGACATTCTTAAATAACACATGATGAAAACTCTGGCATTACTGTAGCTTACATGTACGCATATTATTTTCGCATCTAATTACGTCGTTTTGTACTTAACAAATTTGGGTTTATACTTACATAGTTTTATTACAAGTTAAAGGTTTCTAATGGGCTTGACAGCTTTGAAAATATTGTAGTCTCAAAAATTAAAGTTAACTGAATTAAACACATTTGCGAATGCGAACTGCTGCACCAAAATGTACGAAAAGGCCTCACCTCACGACTCAAAGCGTGAGCAATCCTATTCGCGAAATGCTTTTTGCAAAAGAGGAACTAGTTTTCTCAGCAAGTGACGGACCAGACCTCTTTTGGAGAAAGAAAGGGTTAAATCTTAAACCCAAGTATTGCACGAGCATCTCTCGAGAGGTAGCTGGGAGACCAAATTGTAAACTGTGAACTAGGCACTGAAATTTGCGACTTTGTATGTGTATGTGTAAATAAATTCGAGTAGAGTGAACTGGGGGATTTGCTGGTTGGGAATACACAACTTACTTGGTTGTGTTCCTAAAGGGATATTTCAGTTTTGGTAAGTGGGGTTTTTGGCAAGTCGACCAGACGGCTGGTTGGCAAAACACAGTATATGGGAAGACTCGATTGACTGGGGTCATCGCCTTCTCTCAAATCTACCAAACAACACCTCAATCCCATGTAGTATAGCAGAAATGGTAAACCATGTTGTGGAGTAGTGAAGGATCAGATCCTCTCCTGTCTGTCTCATCTACTCCTCAATTCAACCCAAAAGTAGATTTGGACACGAATGACAAGCGAAGGCAGCGAAAATGCAAATTGTACCAGGCGAAGAGGCTCATTTTTCTTGATTGATTTACTAATTCTGCTGTGTAATAATTTTGGGACCATTTAATTGATCAAATGCACCAAACTTAACTTTACGTAGTCAAAGTGACTGGATTTAATTTTTTAAAGTATTGATTTGACCAACAACAGCGTGAATTTAAATTTGGATTACTTTATATTCTGTCGAATTGACTAAATCAGCAAGGTACAGCCGAAACCTGCAAAATTGCAAAAATTTTATTAAATTCCCTAGCTAGGGGTTTGACTGCAACTTTATTTTCCTGTAAACAATATTGTGCCGTGATTCTTTGTATAATTAACCGAAACTGGAAATAAAGAAACAGTTATCAATCAATTAATCAAACATATTTCAGCATTATTTTATAAATTGGGGTTATCGAGAAAGCCATTTAGCCGCCACCGCACCGTTGCCTGAAATTGCAGTAAAACTTTTTTCTTAGTAATAGTATTTTATGCCTTCATTTAAAAAAAACTTGAAAGGCACAATATATTTCATGCTTAGATTATTTATTCCTTCCAGTATAAAACCCACTGGATTATTGGATATCACCATATTTAGTTAAAAATATAAAATGTGCAAGCACTCGTGGATCCATTCAATTCCTATTAACATATGTCTCCTACTTGGATAAACTAATTCTCCCCGTCATTCTTCTTATTGTATTGTAATTTCCTTGTTGATCTGGATTCAGGATTACTCCATCAGGATCTTGAATAAATTTGTTGATCATTCACAGAAAGGACGCTAACCTTAGCACCTCACCTGGGATCCAACCGAACCGTGGCTTGTGGATATCTAAAGAAGGTAAAATACATATACAAAAGATAATCCTGTATGCAAATCCGTCCGTCCGTCTCTGGTGAAGGAGGATACGGAGTGATACAGTTTGATATTGCGTGGACGAGTGAGTGAGTGTATGTGTTGAATGTAGGGTACTGGAAGGGATAGCGGTTGTCCTATTTTTGCAAGGATTCCTTCACGATATTTTTTTCCCCTTTTGGCCTACTACTCCACTCCATTCAATTTGCTCCTTCTCTTCCATGCCCCTCCACTTGACTTCCCTCTCCATCGTCCCAATCCAACAAACACCCTCTTCAGTCTCAAACTCCAAAAACCATCTTCAGTCTTCAATCAATCTCCTTGTTCTCTTCCTCATAATCTCTTCATCCATTCAATACATTTTATCATTTTCTTACTTCAAAATCAAACTATTTCTTTCCATTTAAAAAAATATATCCATTTTTATTATTTATAATTCTCATTCCGTGCGGTGCCGGTCAAGTGTTGTTTGTGTACGTCGTCGTTGTACGAGTTTGGATGTGGAAATTACACAATTAAGTAATTGTAGAAGTTACGTATGTGTCGCTGTTAATAGAACTTAGAAGTTTTGCAAAAGTGTTTGTTTTTGGCTGTGCTGTGCTGTGTTGTGGCTGTGTGCGGTGCGGGATGCGGGCAATGGCCTGAGTGTTCTTGCAAACCTCCATGGTTGTAGTGCATTGGCGCGTGAAATGCCGGTCAAAATGATCATTTGTTGTTCTGCAAAGTGGCTACTGCTTGGAATGGATCTGCAGTGAATTCATGAGGTAAATTTGCAATTAAACAATTAAAATTGTTAAGTTGTGTGGGTTTTGTGTGATGTTAACTATGTGCATATGAGTTGCATGGACTTGATGGACAGTCTGTCCTGCGCCTGCTTATTTGAGTAAGGAATAGTTAGTTTTGTTTTGGACATCCAATTGTGTGCAAATCTACGAAAGGAAAAACCTACGACACGACGTCATCTGGAAAATGGAAGAATTTAGACAAAGGAATTGGTAAAATTTGCAATTGTGTGCAAATTTGTGAAATGCAAAAGCTTCAAATGCAAGTCATATGGACAAGGAAAGATTCCAGACAAATAAACCTTAAAAACTCGGCCTCTGTCTTGTTTTCTGTCATTGGGAGCAGACGCAGACGGGAGAAATTGGTCCGCTTCCAAATAATTCGTTGTTTTGTTCATTTGGATGCCGAGCCGATTAATTTACATGGTCGGTCGGTTGAGTCTCTGAGTTTCAAACACGTGGTTTAAGGGGATCATTTGCCAAATATTTCCTTACAAATCACAATCTGAGATCGATTTAGTGTTTTTGAAACACTGTACTCACATAATAAGGTATTCCGTACATACGTTACGTACGCGACACAAGATGTTTACAACGTGGGGGTGCGTGTGCTAGTGTTAATCCGGTTGTCAAACTTGTTTGCCTTGCAAGTGCACATGGAGGCAAGGCTTTGGATTTTGGAGGGATTCGATTACTCCCGGATGTACCTCGTCTTTTTAGGTTGTAAATTTATTTTACAACTGGTTTCTTTGAGTCAATCAATTGGTGGAATATTTGTTTCAAATGCATTAATAATTATTCTAGTTAATCATTGCTCTTACAGACAGAGATGTTTGAAGTACAATTTATATTTGAACCCAATATAGTAGTCTCCCAAAATATCTTGAGCTTTAAATCACGGTTTTATATGTATTAAGCAGAATGGGAATTAACATGAAAATTATGGAAGTGAGCAAGCACTAAAATCTTTCGAAAGATTGAATAGTAATTTTCCATATTTCTTTTTAATTATTGATCCGTATTTATGGTCAATCTTTTGAGTCAATATTGTGCTTTCTTAGCCTATTCAAGTATTTTGAGAAAATAATGCTAAGCCCTGCTGTGGAAACTAATTGCATTCTGCTGATTTTTGATGTTGTATATTACCCAATGATGACAAAATCCAAAATGTCTGACTACAATTGTTTCTGCACCATTTGTCCTAAATTAACCATTGTCCATCCGAACAGGATTTCCTCCCTTAATCTTGTATTCAATGAGGACGGGTTTAATTGATGGATTTCCAGGATACAGGATTTGTTGGTGGTAGTTGGTTGGGCTGGCATTGACTTAATTAGGAATGAGGATGGAAATGTCATTGTTGAGCCGGGGGAGGAGGATCTGGGTTAGTGTTGAGGTGATTATTGGGTCAAGGAGGGAGGGGGTACCTGATCTAGATCAGTCTGCCCTCTCGCCTTAAGGAGATGGTCTAAACAAATATAGACTGTAAAAGGTACGTACGTACAACCTGAAAAGCTTCAAGCTGTGAGAGAGGAAATCATTAGGATTTAAAGGGAGGGGAACAGCAGTTGTGTCGTACGTAGACACGGATTTGAGAACCAAATAACCCAATTCCACGGTGGGCAATGACTTGATACCTTGCCCAGACCTTATGCACTTTTAACCATTCCTCCTACTCCCGTGTACCCGAAGGTGTTAATGGTAAGGCATGACTGAGGTCGAGAGGCAAAAGTGAACCAACTTAACTGACGGCAAACAAGGAGTCTCAATTCAGTGATCCACTTCTCTACTCCGGATGACACACTCTGCCGATCCACTCCGTCCCACCGACCCACAGCCATAACAATGGGGAGTCACTTGCTCTCGCAAAAATTATACAATAACCAACTTGATGTAGGACAGAAACAGGAGGGATTGACTTATGGTGCTTGGAATACATTACATGGGAATCCACTACATTTTTAACCACCATTCTGACTTGACGTGACACCTGGGTAGAAAATTATATTCCTTATGGGATCATTTCATTCGGGAACTGAATACAATTACTTGGATTTTCGTTTTACCATAATTTCTGCGTAAAAGGGTTATCAAATATTTCAGTGATTATTTAAATGGAGCTGTCAGTCCAAAAATTCAATTTCAAATGTTTAATTCCAGAATCTATCAACAAATCATTGTATTGATTGATTTCTGCGCTTCAGCTCCATTCATTCATTCATTCTCCCCTGGTCTAATTTTTAATCAAGACCAGAGGAATCCCGCACTCATCGGCAGGATTTTAAAGGAAGTCCAGATAAATTTGCATATGTGAGTCGGAAGGGAATAATTGTGCAGTGGGAAGTTTGTTTTTATCTGACACATATTGTAACATCAAGTAGTCCCGAGGAATTGAATTGGAAAAAGGGCAACGACTTCTCAAACCCCCTACTTGAAGAGTTCAACTCAATATTTGCTCTTATGACTCTGTGTAGGTTAGACGCGAAGATTTCCGTGCCCTCTTCATCCACTACTCTCAGTAAAGTCCGTCC
>JAAXYW010001011.1:0-26282 GCA_036851895.1 Orthonychiurus folsomi
TTGTTACCATCATCAGACACCAGCATTGAATTTTCTCCATTGTTGTAAAAGTTTGAATATGAAAGTGGAACTGAAAGCCTTGAAAAATACACAAAAATATATCTTATTGTATCGCATATAATCCCCATCATCAAATACTTCAATTAACTAATGAATTGGCTAAATTTAAACTTTAGTGCGGGGAAGTGATAAGGAAAGTTTCACCCGACAATTAAGCATGTGGGTGTAAATAAAGAGGTGGAATAGTACTAATAGAAATGTTACTGAAGGAGTGCTAAGCTAGAGTAATGAAGAAAAGGATTCCCAAAGCAAAAAAATGTATACTATGGTGAGGTCGTTAAGTGATTGGCCAGTTAATCAAAAAACTAAGATAAATCCACATGTTTCCACCAGCACGCGAATTCATTTACTACGCCCACAACGCGTGACGTAACAACTAAAACTCTCCACTCCAATTTATCCAACAAATGAAGCTTTCTGCCCACGCTGGGCTAGCACTAGCAGCACGGTAAATTGGTTCTTGTCAATCTTATAAAAATTGTATGTATCACGTCATGATTTTAATAGATTTAGGATTTTGTAGTAAACGACGAAAGATTTTGTAAGCGAGGTGACATTGAATGCGTGCAAATTTCCGGAAAAACCTTTTTTACACTCATAACACACACGCCGCTTGAAATTGAAAAATCTGGGATCCTGCTGCGATGAAAAAAGCTCGGTTTTCCGCTCTCCGCTCAGCATCCCTTTCTGAATGATAATTAAAGCTTAAGGACTTTCTTCCCAGGTATTGGTGTGACTAAATTACAAAATCCTCTCTTTTCTACCCTCATTCACACAGCTTTATCCGTCGCGTGTCGCGTCGTCCCTCGCCTACGAGTCAGTCCATAGGGAGTTTGGCTAAGCGCGAGAACAATATGCTTTGCTAGACGACTCAATTTTTGATTGAAAGACAACCAACAACCAGCGAACCAAATATTGGATTTCGTTCCGCTTTGCACAAAGTGGGATTACTTTTGTCTTCAGGAAATTGGGAGGCCGGAAAGATGAGAAGGTAAGGAACGAGACGGAGCACACGATTGTAAAACACACGANCGTTCCGCTTTGCACAAAGTGGGATTACTTTTGTCTTCAGGAAATTGGGAGGCCGGAAAGATGAGAAGGTAAGGAACGAGACGGAGCACACGATTGTAAAACACACGACGATACTAGGAATTATCAATCTTATTTTCACTTTACAAAAACTGCTGACGTACATCCGCAAATTGACATTTTATTTATTCCCCAGTATATAATCCATTGCTCTGACTTGACAAACGGAGAAAAAGTGGAAATGTTGTTGCCAGCAGTCCTTTTACTAATAGTGGTCAATGTGCAAAAGTACTTCAAAAATTGAGGTATTGATGTAAACAAACATTTTGAAGAATTGTTCTCAGGGATTCAACTACACGCAAATTCTGGTAATAACACATTTGTAGGTGGGAAGCCGTTCATCTGTTTTGAATTGAGCGTATATTTCAAACTTATGTATAGAACTTTGAATATATTTTCCTTGGAACCATAATTTCTAACAATTCATCACAGCGTGCGCGCTGCATTTTGCTTACCGGCTAAAAAATCATTTGAGATTGATCTACAGTCTGCACATCACATAACCACTCTATTCAAATTGAAGAGAGATCCACTCTTTCTATTATTCATGTATTGTTTAACAACTCCAAGCGATATTTGAATGAAGCTCAAGAGCTTTGTACCAAAGTACAGTATTGCAATTAATCTGACTGAATGTGTGTGTGCTCAAGTGTAAACACAATGTTCATAATGTCTCATTAATACAAATTAACAAAGTGTTTCGGAGCACTCCTTCAACAACGCAACGCCGACATGACACCACGCATCAAAATGTTTTTACAGCCTTAGTCAAAACTTTGAAATGGTTTAATCCACATTTCAAAACATTTGAACTCAAGAAGTAGTAAAAACGCAGATTGAACCAAACACATCTAACCACTAATGTTTAGAGAGCGCACATCATAATGTGAAGGTGGACTTTATTTTCCCATTTTATTTCTTGAGAGAAAAACAAAGATTTACAAGTGGAGTAAGCACAACTACTTAGTTTGAAAGCCCACGCACACTCAAATAATATTCAGTAGTTGCCAGTGTGGGTAAAATCTGGCAGAGAATGCTTCAGAAACCCTTGTAAGCACTTTATCAGGTCGTCTAAGTTCGACAGAACGTGTCAAATGATTCCTAAGGAACGGGAAGTCTCTCTCAAATCGAGTTCATACTTTCCGCAAACATTGTTTGCTTAGGCGTAACGATTAAATTACATTTTCCACTTACCTCACCACTTCAAATGGAGCGTATTATCACCTCCGCAAAACTGAATGACGTCGGAGACCAAATGCTGGAAAATCCCTTTAAAATTCTTTATATTTTTCTGCCGGGCCGCCCATTTCCTTGTCCCATTGAAAAGAGAGCGCAATTTCACTTGCAAAATAATAGAAACAGGCGGGACAACAAAAAAGGAGCGTTTCTTTTTTTCAGAACCGCGCCCATGTGCAACTGTGTAACGTTAACGCTTGTGGCCTTCTAACATAACGCAAACATTAAATGGTAAACGCAATTTCACTTGCAAAATAATAGAAACAGGCGGGACATCAAAAAAGGAGCGTTTCTTTTTTTCAGAACCGCGCCCATGTGCAACTGTGTAACGTTAACGCTTGTGGCCTTCTAACATAACGCAAACATTAAATGGTAATTTTAGAAAGTTATAGTAATCTTGGAACATATTGAGGAAATAATTTATAATCAATCTTTGTCTTCACTGTCACTGGGCGGATGCAATATTGAGGTGAGGCATTACAAGTGCCGATTTAGGCTTGTACTCTGTAGGACAGCTGTTCTCCTTCTTAAGAAAGCACAGCGTCAGATCTCTTTCCGTGATGCACTTAAGTCGAGTAGACAAAGTTAAGATGAAAGTTCTATTACAAGAGACTTTGAGTAACAAAAACTTTTACCACTAATAAGATAACATTAATGTACCCCCGACTAGGATACAATTTAATTATTGGACAACACTTATTATATTGGTTGACCTCAAAATGTACTTCAGATTTGCGAGTTTTGTAATTGGCCAACCAGATTCCTTGCCAGTTTTGCTTGTTAGTAATAACAGTGGGCGTAAAAATAAATATGTTAGATTTCAACCCTTCTTCTGCATAAAGGCAAATAAGGCGGCTTACTGATTCGAACCAAGATAAAAGCGTGACGAACAATGAATGACTTTCCGTGCCATTTTTGTGTTTGCGCGTATTAATTTTTCTAATTAGGATTTGAGGCACCAGCACCAGCACTAGTTTTGAGATAGAAAAGAAAAAAAAAGTGAGGAATAGACCCTGACATTGAAAATGACCTTTACAGCCGAACATTTGATTACCTTTATGGAGCGGGTGATACACTTGTAATAAAAATTTTATGTGCAAGTTCGGAACACGGCGTTTCCTTCAATAGTTCAATAACAGAATAACAGGAGAGAAGGTGGTTCGTATCGTTTCGTAACTACATGTAAACACAAAACACATTCTACTACCTCGATACTGGCATTATCTGACTAAGGTTGAGTTAACAATTCCTTAGTTCATATTATGTAAAGTGAACATAAAGCAATCTAGCAACACCAATTTTTATTTGTGTACGAGTCCTGTATTAACTCATGTTTCTATTTACTTTGATTAAAAGCAGCATTACATACAAAACCATAAAGTCAAATTGAAACTGATGACAATTTTTGATTATTATGCTCCCCGCATAAAAAATGCCCATAATTTTAAAACTCGGAGCTCCAAACCTATTCAAAAATTTCTAAAACGCGGAAAAGTTGAAAGTAGTAAAGTTAAAGCAGTACAAAGTTGTGACATTTTTATGCGTCTCGGCTAAAGGAAAGCAAGATAAAAATACTTGCTTTTATCATTTTATCATATTGGAGTCCAGTTCTTAAACACTGGCATTGATTTTCAACTTATTAAAATATTAATGAATACGCTAACATTTCCAACAAAAATCAATCGTGCAGCACACCCTTACTTAAAAAAGGCAAACGGCTAGACTTCTTTCCCTTGCGATTTGTTTACACTCCAGCATTTTTTGATCCGATCAGTTAACGTTGTTGCATTATTACTGAACGAAGCCAAGATTTACCAAAAACAACCAACCATGTATCAGAAATGTACATTTACTTTAATTGTTGAGTAGATACATAATGCGGATTGTTCGGCATAGTAGTACAAACCTTTTATTATTGTTCAAAACACGAGCAGGTTTCAATTTCAACAATCAATTCAAAATTAGTTAAAGCAAACACATAAAAAGTTATGGCGCTCACAAAATAAAGCAAGGCTAAAAACTATCTATAATTTCAACTCTAAAATTGAATCCGACAACTCGCTTTACCTCAATTCTCTCAATTTATTTATAATTTGTGTAAAATGTCATAAATAGCACACAAGAAACTACAAGTTGTCAAAAATTCAGCTAATTTGATAATCTGGGTGAGAGAGGGTGAAATTTTTTACCTTATTTGAGTAGAAACTTGTTGCTTGGAGAAAGGAGTAGTGGTTTTCCCCAGATGATGATTCTTCACCCTCACAAATGTAACTAGCCGAAACTCAAGGAACAGCGATGCTCACTTTGGCCTGTTTGGGTGCTGGGAACCGTTTTATAAATGACAGTCCTTTCCAACTCTCCTTTCCGTTATAAAAGGCTTCCATTCTGTTGGAACTTTCCATCAGGTCTAATACTTCTCGATACCAGCGCGTACTAGCGAAAATTCTAGTCCTAAATTTTGATGGTGTGGGCGTTCGTGTCATCTCGACCGCAATTTGCATCATCCAGCAGGCAAGCTAACCGGTGGGTAGTAAAATTTAATTACACAAACCTTTCAGCACGAACAAGGGGTGCAACTAATTGTTTAATTTTCAATTAATAAATTGCAGAAGTAGGTAAGTGGGCGGATGTAAAAAAAACGGGAAGGTCTTTGAATTTGTACACGATAGACAATTAATTCATTGCGGCAATTCAAATTTTTATGATTGGATGTTTTGTTGGATTTAAATGCAATTCAGGATGAATGTATTTTTACCAGGATTTATCCAAAGTAAAATTTACTTAACTTTACTTGGATATAATTAGGACCGACATAACACCCAAGCAATGGAGTAATGCAATAATGTCAAACAAATTAAGTGTTTATTTTGAAACCAAAATAACATTACACTAGAGCTATTACTGCAGGCTGTATTACTAATAGGGTGTACAATTTCTTCTACATGTACGCGTACCGACTTTGGATGGAGTGCATTCCGAGCAGTATCAAACCATGCATTTAAAGTGAAAGTTTGAGCAGTGCAACAACTACAACCACTATATTAACAGGGCACGGAATTTGTAATTCTCTTCTGATTTCCCTTACTAGAAGGAAGATTGTAATAATACAACGAAAGAAAGCAGATGAGCCAAAACATAACTCCGAGCTCAGTGCAAAGTTATTCCTCTCCTATATGCTTTTAGCGCTCATTCCAACATCAAATTCCGTGGAAAATTTCCCGCACGTGTCGTCGCCCTCAAAATAAATTATGAGGACTGCATGGCTACTGTTTCAGAAAACAAAAGGGCCTGATTCCTATTCATTATCCAGCATATTTGTATGTATGTAAGCAATAAAAAAGTTCTCAAATGACGAAACAAACAAACAATAGTTTTGGGAATTAATCTGGCTGTATCTGTCAGACTCAAACCAAAGAGAAAATCCATTCTTGACCGCATTATTTGACCAAATATTTGTTTGCATTTTCTCTGATCCATTCGGATATTGGGAATGTGAACTAAAAATAAGTAAAGTGTATTAATTGTTCACATGAATGCATTGGTAGAACACTGAATGAACTTTATGAATAAGTCAAATCAAATAGCATGCGAGACAATTTCTGAGCACAAATTTCGTACGCCCTCATCTACCTGCGGATAATTTTTCAAAACTTGAACAATAAACAGCTGAATATTATTTTAAATTAATGTGGATTTTTAAACAAAAAGAATACTTATACTCTCACCACTCATTACAATTTAAATCTTTTTGATCATTTCCGGTCACCCTGTATATGTATTACAGAAATTATTACAGAAATCCTCCGACTACTACTATGTGAACGTTATGCATCCCTATATTCTTTACCTTCCTGGATGCGCACATAACGAAGCTTCCCTGTAAAATTTAAACATTTAGTTCAACTTTCTAGTTCAGTACTTCAAAATTAATGTCATACAAATGAACCCAACAATTTCGGGTGTTGATTGCTACACAAATTGTTAGCTGATACACGGAAGGGAAACTAGAAAAATTGAATAAAGGCAATAATGATATTTGGAGGCCAGGCAAAAGGTGGCAAGGATAAAAAGTAAGTGGTGGATTGGCGTACGGGGAAGTTGAGGACATGGTGTCACGTGCGGACGAGTTTACAAACGACCTGCTGTTTGGGTTTATGAGCAAGTGGAAAATCATGTTACCCAATTTAATTCTATCACTCAAACCATTCCCATAAAATGTGCAATAGTACTACTAGTCAAGGGATTCCTTTACCAGCCGGTCCAGGGAGTAGCTGATCAGAGGTCAACACCATTCCATAGTTATTTAAAATTATGCAATCCGGCTCATCCAATCATCAACAACGGTGACATAATTAAAAGTAAGTTACTGGTAATTCTCATACTGACCCATTTTTGACAAGTGAGTAAGTTCCTCTTATTAATTAGTGCGGATTGGGTATGACCCTCCCAAAATGGCTCAAACGTCTATAAATGGCCCTGCTGAGGTTGAGAATGAAAATGAAGTCAATTGGTCCGTTTATGTATGTGCCCAGAATTTACCAGCCATCCTGAATGATCCGAAGCGAGGAAAACAGGTTTGTAAGATATATTACTTATTTGAGGGGCTACTTTGTAATTGCTATTGTAATTTCTAATCTATCTATAGAAAGACTTCTTTACCCGGACATGGGGAGATTCGTTTGTTGAAACGGCGGTTGTACCTCCATCTTCTCGTTTGGAGGATGTACCAAATTCCTATTTTTTACCATACTGTAGAAAACTTCTAAAGGTACCCTAATTGAAAGTTGAGATATTTTTTATCAAACTTATCTTGAAATTACAATTCTGGCAGAGATATAAGAAGTTACAGGAGAGAAAGTCATCGATTTCGAAATCTGTTCCGCAAGACACTTCCGACCCTTTCTTTCCGTCGTTACTATCACGGGAAAACTCACAGTTGAAACAAGAAGTAGCAAGTATTCCGAGGATATTTTTTACCACTTCATTTACAGTTTCTAATAATGAGACGTTTCGAGAAGTGTATGGTGTGGGTAAGGACGGCATCCCTTCCAAGATGGTTCAGGTAGGTACTTTTGTCTAAACGACATTTATCTAACTAAAGGAGTCCTTCATTGAGTGCTTTTTAAATTTTAGGACAAATTGAGTTTTTACTTGGATTTGGTGGAAGTCGGAATTGCTCAGCAAATTAGTAAGAAATCTTCCGCGTTTTTCTCGGCTGTATCAACTCAGGATAAAGTTGCAGAGAAAGTTGCCAAATCCATAATTTGCGTTAGACAAATCAAGTAAGTGAAGCAGGTTTTAAGGGCAAATAAGCTGGAATAATAAGTTAAGATTAGAAAGGCGTTTTTAATATTTTAAGAGCTGCCAAACTTTTAAATTTGATCTAATTTGGAAGTGGGACCCAAAATAGTAAATACCCTATATTCAATAAAAATATTCATAGCGTATCCTACAAGTTGAGTATTTAGCCTCTTCGAGCCGTGGTCTACGCAAACCCGTGTAAACGTAGTTGATGTTGGTGAATTATAACATTAAATTTTGCCTACATCTCCACAGACAAGAGTTGACACAAGTGCGGAAGGATAACGTAGAAGCTCCTATGACTGTCATTAGGCTAGCACGCCGAAAATCTAACTTGATAGCAATCTACCAAAAAGTGAGTTTATCCTTTTATTATTGTTAGCATTTAAAATTAAGGAGGTGTAGCGGAATCGTTATTTTGCCTTCGTTGGTTCTGCATTCCTGCATGTTTCTTTTTTCTTTTACGAACGTCAGCATCATGACGTTCGTAGTCGAGCTTTATATTAACATCAGGCCCCAATTTATACAGCTTCAGCTAATGTCTACTGTCCATCAAGCCCAACGAGCCATTCAATCACTCTTAGGAAACTCTGACTATGTTGGGGCATTGGATCTCATCTCTACAACACAAGAAGTAATACGTCAAGAGCTTCAAGGGCTCATTTCATTTAGGTATTTTGAAAACTTTGCACTTAGCAAAAATGCCTAATAAAGTATGATGGAATAATTTTTACATTAATTTTTAGGCATCTAGATTCCCAACTAGTCGAAATTAGAAATGCAATTGAGAAAATGCTTCGATCCGAGCTTGAAAGAAATTTATCAGCGGATCTGAACAGGCCAATTGAGCAAATGTCTACATTCTTTGACAAAGTAACTTTTTAAATATAACTTACGTATTTAGTGTAGTCTCTGGGTGAACTGTAATTGAGTTATGGATTAACAATCGATTCTTTTGCTATTCTTTAGGATCGTCTCATATCTATTATACTAGGCCACTTAAGACTTGGAAATGTGGCACCTATTGTTACGGTACTGGCCAAAGAAATAGCTACTGCTATGACTGCTATATGCAAGCAAACTGTAATTGAAGCTGTTTCGGAGTCAGACTCAAAAAGTGATTCGTTAATTGGTAGCACAGCAGTGCAATTAGCCATTCCACAACTTTCCACGGATTTATGGGTGCAGATGATACTACAATTGAGTGAAAGTCTTGTCTTTCTTTTGCGTCATGTCAAGGATCTAATAATATTACTGCAAAACTGTGGTGATTCAGCAATTGGCCAAACTGAAGATAATTCTCAAGCAGCTGCCTACATCAATGAAAGCGAAGAACCTATCATTACAAATGACGTTTATGTAAATTTAACAACTGAATTGGCCAATCAACTTGAAAAAACAACTACTACTGCAGATGAAAGGTTCATGGGCATTTTACGAGCGAGAAAGACTTGGCATGACCGATCTGAGTTTATCTCTACTTTGAAGGTATGCTACAAACACGGGAATTGGGAGCGTATTTGAACCTAGTTAAACTGAAAATGTTAGACCGTTTATTGTATTTTCCTTAGGTTGTAGGAGAATTTATGGAACGACTGGAAGAGTTCTTGCAAAGTTTATCCAAATCCGGCCCGTCGTCAAAAGTTCACAAGTACGTTTCTGCAATAGAGATGAAATCCCAATCCACAGATTTTTTTCGAGATTTCCATCAAAAGCTGACTGAAATTGTCAACCTTTCTCTGGATCGCGAAAAGTGGAAAGTCGTAGATGAGGAGAAAGTGAATCGATTGTGGCCTAGCACGGACATTAATGCTTTGATAAGAAACGCAGCATCAAAATTTCAGAATGGGCATTCTTATGAATTGATAATGTATGGAACGGCTTACACAAACGGAAGTAGTGCGGGTGATATAAAATCCTTGTCTTCAAAAGAGTCATCTCCATCGCCGGAGGTGGACAGCCAAACGGTAGCTCCAGCGGAAGTAGTTCGGACTGCTGAAGTATTTTTTATAATTTTGCAAGTAGTGGCCGAGTATTGTTATTTGATAACGTTGACTAGTAACGCAGAAGTGATGCTGGGTGTTGTGGATCTAATGCGTGGTGCAAACGCTAGGATAGCACATCTTGTGTTGGGTGCTGGTGCAGTGGAACTCAAAGTGTGTAAATCTATTACCGTTTCTAATCTAGCTGTGGTAGTTAGAGGATTGTGCCTTCTAGGTTCTATTTTACCGCAAATCCGAATTACATTTAAGGAAAACCTTCCTACCAAAAATCATCATTTGGTAAGTAATTTTAAAAGTTTTAGCTTAGAATCTCCTTCAGATGCATGGTTTGACCTACATCTAGCAGGTGTATTTTAATTTTACCAGCTCAAGCACGTGGACGCTGTTCAAACGGAGATTTTGAGGCATTCCGAAGATGTTGAAAACAAAATGGTATCGATAATTGCTGATGTGATTGGCAACGAATTGTTGTCCTGGGAGGCGCGCCCACCCGTTCCGTCTGTTTCAGTAAATAATGTATCCAAAAACATCACAAAATTCAAAGAGGCCATTTACCCAATATTAACTCAAAAACAGGTAAGTGTAATTTGAGGGTGTTTGGAAATGCAATACATAACGTTATAACTATTATAGACATCTGAGCTGTTTATGAGAGTGGACAAAGTTTTTCGGACTAAACTAAAAGAACGAATTGCAAGCCTTAGAATTCTTAAGGATGGTGGTCCAAGACATGGGTAAGTTGTTAGTCGTAAGTTTAAGTTTAATTGGTTTTCTTTTAATCGTGCATCGCATCAGCTTTCATGAATTAATTTATTCTCTTGTCATAGTGTTGTGACGTCCGAAATGATGCATTACGCAGAAAATCTTCGTAAACTGAATGTTCTTCCTGCCAATGTGATATCCAACGCTGGTTTGACCCAAGAGTTGTGGTCCAACAAATAGAAGTCTTCTATATTTTGATTTGAATCGGTAATAATAATAATTATAGTCCGGCAGTTAACTTCGATATAATTTATCAAACTCAAGCGATAATTTTGAAACGCAATGAATGCGTTAGAAACCAAAGACACAATAAATGATAGTGCATGCTAAAGAAGTCGATTAGTGGTTTTTTGCACTTCGATGCACGGATTTAAGCACTTTTGGATCTCCCATGTGCTAAAACTACTGGGCAGTTTTCCGTTCCCTTTTCTTTTCTAACATTAAATATATTTTCTACGGCTCCTTGTTATGTGGGATAACCTCAATCATTGATTAACATTTGTTTGTACATTAAATATGAAAATAAAAATTCCATCAATTTCAACTTACTCTCACTTCAGGGGCTTTTGCTTTTACATTGCTCGGAATCATGTTTAAAACTTTTTTGAAAATACAAAAAAATTATTTTTTCCAAAGCAGGGGCATTATACGAAAATGTCTTGTACATTTACTAATTTTGTGGGAGCTTACAAATCATTTTGTTGACAGCAATGAATCAAATAATCATATCAATTTAATTATCTATTCATCGTCACCATTTAGAATTTGGAGTGAATATTAATAATGTGAGTCTAAAGTTGCGGATTTGAGGAGTTATCGTTGCTGTTGGAGCACAAGCAGGCGCTGACGTTTCTCTTCCATCAATCGTTCTCTGTGTTGATGAATGAAATCGTAGATGTTTGGAAGGCCAGAAACGACAGACGCTGAGAGTGCAGACCTGAATCATAGGTTATTATTTTGTTATTGTTTTTTTCTCTTGATTTGCATTTTACAAAGTATCAGTTTTACCGGAATATGTTCATATCTGTAGCTTCGAACCTAACAAATGACATTATTAGTTTGGAAATCGGAATAGGGTTTGACTTTCTATTAGGAAAATCTTATTACCATTCGTTTGTTTTTTCATCGTAGCACTCGACATGGTAAATAGTTGTCACTCCGTTGAATCCACCAATACAGAAAATCATATCATCGATTACTTCAATCGCAAAGTTACTTCTGGGATTGTACATGTCGGGAATTGGGGACCAAGAATTTGTAGTAGGGTTGTATTTTTCTCCACTGCACATTCGAGAAATGCCGTTGAATCCCCCAATCACGTACACAGAGTCGTGGTAAGCAATGCACGAAACTCCTAAATCAATTTTACAATAAAATTCAGCAAACCTTTTTCACATTCGTGCATTAATTAGTTAGGAATTGAAAGTGTAAATGACCAGAGCGGCGGTTTCTCATGGGGGCAATCAAGTTCCACTGATTGGTTAATGGGCAATAGCATTCTGCGGTATTGAGGCACTCCGTTCCATTGAATCCACCAGTGATGTATATTTTCCCTGAAAATTATCCCCAGTATATTACTCACCATTCATTCTAAAACTTATCGGTTTCAAACGAATCCATGTTTGATAATTCACCTCCTAGAGCTGTGGCTGAAGCGTCTGAGCGTTGAGCATTCATTGGAGCGATCATTGTCCTAAGATATAAAATGAGGTTCAACGTAGTTTTCTGTGGTGATTTAGCCAACAAATATGTTATATGCTTTACCATTGGTTTGTCTCAAAATCATATCTCTCGGCTGTATTCTGCCGATGATGTCCATCATAGCCCCCCATTGCATAAATATGCTTTGAATCAAGAAGTGCGACAGATACGTAACACCGTCGACAATGCATGACTGAAAGGTTGCGCCATTTCTTCTCCGCTGCATTGAAACACCGACACGAGTTGAAATAATCGATTCCGTCAAAACCTCCAACAACAATTATTTCATGACCAACTGCAACTGTCCCATGGTACGCTCTTGGACCTAAGGATTCTAAACAAGTTTTATGACTAATTTCAACCGGTTTAATTTGCTTTGCGACTTAATTACCACTGGCGTCCGCATCCTCAATACGAATCCATCGATCAGCGCGGGTATCGTAGGTTTCAATGTAATTAGTTGGAGAACCCCCAGACCATCCACCGATTGCAAATAGGACTTCATGTGGGATCCTTGGACGGGCAATGTTGGGTGTTGAAATTTCCCCGTCTCTTTCAGTGATGACTTCCAAATCATACAGAAAACGCAGAGTTTCGATCACAATCGTTCTGCACCCATCAGTCCCATGTACATAGGGATGGTCCTTGACGTGTTCCATAAAATATTGTGTCTCCATTAATCCTGTGCGGACTTGCATGAGGAGTTCGACCATGTTTTGCTTTCGATCTTCAGGGCTGTGATCTATCCAACGAAGTAGGGCCTCCCATACTTGCTCTTCGTTTTTCACATTGAGCTCATCGTGCCCTAATAGGATTAAGAAATCTTGTAGTGAAAGTTCCAAGAGTTCATCACTAGTCCTTGAAACTTCAACGAAGTTTCTGGTCAGAAATTTGTGAGCGGCGTCTTCTAATTCAAAACAGAACATGGATCTGAAAATACGCATGTAATGTTATTTAGTGTTGGAATGGAATTAAGGTTCAGTCTCACGAAAACAGTCAAATATGTACTTGGCATATGATTGAATTCCAATGCAGTTTGATGCGTCAATCTGACTTTCAATGAAATCAGAGCAAGCTTTCTTTAAAGCTGTCATTCCGAGGTAATCGGCTGCATCCAATATCTATGAACATTTTTATTTTAAAATTTAAAATTTGTTCAAGATTTGGCGTGACTTAGGTGTGAATTACAGAAGTAACATTATCATCCCCCAGGACAATTTTCCTTGAGTATAAGAAATCCAATATTGTCTTGAGCATTTCGCTGGGGACACCTTTAATCATTACGTCCTGCTTGCCTTTCTTGTGAAGGGTGGTTGTAAATAGAGCTCTACAAGAGTGTAGGGTTCAAAGTTTAGATCAAAGTTTAAACTTTAAGAAAAAGAAAAAAGCATATTTGCCTGAAGTAGTCAGATTCTCCACAGAGAACAATTCGATGGACTGGAAATCGTGAACCATCATCGCTTTGTAAAACTGCATCGCAGAACTCTCCCTCCTTGTACAAACTGAACAGCTCATTGTATGCGTTGAGTGCAATTTGACTGAGTGTCATAGGGCGGCAATTGCCCTTACAAAGTGGACCACAGCCAACGATCTGTCAATTTAATGTAACGTTAACCAAGTAATAATACACTTCCACTTTGAAATTACCTCATTCCCGTTCCGCTTGTTATCCCCGTCGAAATGATTCCGGGTTTCTGGTAACACGTTATTGTTGTTCAACGCGTTCATTGATGGAGAATGGCTGGATGCATTCGATGGTGGTCCAGAATCTGACATTATTCCTGGTTTGCTAATTTGTACTTAAAATGATAATACCAGCGACGGAAGACAATCAAATACGTCAACAAAATCTAATTATTACTAAAGCTTCCAATATTTTATGGAGAGGATCCCATGTTCATTTCTTGATTAAGCTGTATTATCAAACTTGTTCATACTAAACATTTGCTTGGTTACCAAGACCCCGATTTAAATTTTGGCTAAATATGCTTTCCAGACTGAATTCCATTCAAAAATCGTCAAAGAATACTTGTGCTCGAGTGCTGGTGCCACTTGCTGTAATCCTTGTAAATGGAAAAAAACACATCGCCCATTTCTTATCAAATCAAAATATATTTTATTTCATACGTGTATGCTTCTAATTTCAACCCTTCAACCAAAATGCAAATTCCACAATAATCACCATTAAATTATATAATATTTTAAAATCAATACGAAGGGTACGATTGTGAAGGCGCGTTTGAAAACTGAGAAGGTACACCATTTCCATAGGGAGCAGGTGTAAGGAAGCTGGCTTGACCCGATTCACTAGTTTCGGGAGAGATTGGGGCTGGGGCAGGAGTAAATAGTGGGGGTGGAAGCATTTGCTGCTGCTGCTCCGACTTCATCATCGGCATTTGTGGAACCGTGGCTCCGGGTCCTGCATTAGGATTCAAAACATCCACATAGCTGTTTTTGAGGCCTGCGTTTAAAAATTCACAAGTTAGTCAATCAAAAGTTCAATATAAGTATGGCTTACTTCTGCCTTTCTGAAGGGAGTATTTGTTGGGCATTCCTTGAGTCTGGGGCATTCCTGGAACCTGTGGACCAGTTCCACTGGGTGGCAACCCCATCAAATTGTTATTATTGGGAGGAAACGGGGTTTGACCATTGGTGTTGATCATTGATGGCTGTTGGTACGGGTTTGAGGCAGGCATAGGCATTGAAGGTGGATTAGGATTCATTTGCATTCTGAGTTGCATATCACTTGGAGGAGGACCGGTCTGAGGAGTTTCATCTTCGCCATCCCCTCCTTTGTTAACCCATTGCTTCTTCACATCGTCCCAAACAATACTAGGATTTTTATCATCTGGAAGTTTCATTTGTGTTTTATCCTTGAATCTTCCGAAAATGCTTCCTAAAAATCCAGTTCCTCCTTGGCTTGTGCTCTTTTTATCTTTGTCAGATTTTCCATCGTTAGATTTGGGCTTATTCTTTGGTTCTGGAGCTGGCGGTTGCAATTGCTGTTGTGATTGTTGCATGTCAGGCATCTGATTATAAAAATGTACCAGTTAACACCTAGCATACAAGTTATCAAACAAATTTAACGGTTAAGACTGTGAGGTCTCGGAGAGCGAAGTAGCGCCTAATCTCACAATCTTTTGCCGTGTATGAGGCGAACCAAATCACATAAGAAAAGCGAACTAGGTAATGCAAATAATATAAATTAAATCAATTCAAAGCTCCAATTAACAGTGCCGAACCAAAACATAAGGGCTAAATCAAAATGTCGCCCAGTATCAACTGCAATGACATACAAAAGTCAACCAGCTTCGCAGCCAAATTAATAAGTTTCTTCTAATATTACAAAAGCAACGAGTTACAAAGCCGGAAAACAATGTAGTCATGTCAGTTTTCCAAGTTTCCGATAAGGGTATCAAAAAAAAAGAAAATGGTGGGTAGTTACACGAACAAGCTGCTCAAACTATTTAATAAACAGCCTAATAAACAGACTAGTGCAATTAAATGTGTTAACGAACAGGGATTGTTACTGTGTACAAGTTCCTTTTGATACCTTATCGTGACCTTGACCTAAGGCATTTGGCCCGGCACTCATTGGTTTAGTTGATGTTGTCTGAGTCAGAGAACCCGGCCCAACTATATTGCTGACCAAGCTATCGTGTTCGTCACAAGGCTTCTTAATATCGCAGCATTTTTTATCAACTTGGAAAGTCTTTGTGTTGCGATTAGGAGTTTTAATTTTAGGAAGTGGTCCGCAGACTGTGTCAATAGGGAAAGTGGACTTGAAAGCAACTTTATTTTTTGGAATGATCTGGTCTTGCTCATCAGAGTCATCATCAACAGACTCATCTTCATTATTAGACACACTATCACATTTAGTCTGCGAGGCATTTGGTTGGTATTTTAAAGCACTTGGACTTTGAAGTTTACGTTTGTTTCTGTTTCGAAGCTCATTTTCTTTTGGAAAATGATTATTAAAACTTTCAGCATATTCCTCATCTTCAAATCGAACTGTTTTCTTCTATGTAGCATTTTCATTCATAACGCATTATTAGCATATCCATTTGTATGTTTTTACTTTTAATGTTAAGGCGGCTTTAGTTTTTAAATATAAGTTACCTTTGGTAAATAATGAGGTTGTTCATTTGTGTGCGAGGGATTATACGTAGAATTAGAATTTCCAACTTGATCATAAACCAGTGGACCATTCCCCATTGGCCCGGAATTAAGAGGGGCTGGAGTATAGCTATTAATTCCTGCAGAGGTTAGTGGAGCACTAAGAGGTTGGGGCTGGGACCAATTATTTGAATTATTTGGAATAGGAGCGGCTGGATCTGCGAATTACAAAAAAAAATTAACCTTGAAAAGCTGTTGCCGAAATATAATTCTTGAGCGCACTTACTGTACATAGGCGGGGGTGCAGATGATATTGTAATTTGTTGCATTTGCTCTGGAAGACTCTCATACGGATGTTGGTTTTGTTGTTGATAGCCATCATTGGTCCATTCGTTAGTGCTCGTGGGCTGTGTAAAACGCGGGTCAAATTGCTAGATAGTAAAATAACAATGCATAAATATAAACATTGAAGTGATTAGCGTTTGGACGGCATAAGTCAGAACAAAGTCTAGCCAGAGAACCAGATTCAAGGCAAGTAAGAATTCAACTCACATTTTTAGGAACATAAGCAACAGGTGGAAGCTTTTGATTTTTAGATTCGGGTGTGAACGTTTGTTGTTCGTCCACTGGATTATATTCTACATTTAAGTCGTTTGTATATTGTGGAATGTCTGAAGGAATATCCTGATTATGATTTTCTACAGTAGAAAGATGACTAATAGATTGTGCAGTCGAGGATATGCTGCTCTTCCTAGTTGAATCCTCCATTGAAATTTCACCATTTAGTGAACTGCGGATGTCTTGCATCCATTGCGGATCACCGAAAGTCTCTTGTTCTTCACAACGCTTTAACCTTTCGGAAATCTGAAGTATTGCCCATTTAAGGGATTCCACATTTTCCTGGTGATTGTTTTTGAACAATATTAAATGCTTAGATATTTGTTCGCAGTAAGCAAATGATTCCTGCACAAATCCGAAGTCTATTAAAGTTTTCGTGTATTCGAACTTATGTTGTAGAAAAGTTATCCCCAGCGTAGCGTTTGGTTCAGCCAAAGAACGCGCAAATTCGTATATTTCTGTCATTTGTGTTGCTTCAATCACATTTTCTTTTCCTGGAGAAAGCCCAAGCAGTGGACCTAACTTAGATGTATGGGAGAAATCCACTTGTGCCATAAGATAGCAGAACTGAGCCGCGTACACCAAGTTTCCATTGTCTTCAATAACAATATAAAATCGGTCAACTCAATTTATCGGATCGGAATTGTAAAAATTGTTACTCACAAAGTGTATCCCCTAAGGTCACTATAGTTTTATGCTCCAAGTCAGCTCGATAGCCCGAATTCGATAATATCATAGATAAATGTGGTCGCCAGTCGCCGAAGGATTCATCGGTGCAGCACTGGATACAAGTAATTTAGTCCAAGTGACATATTCTTCTTGCTAGATCACTGCATAATAAACGCAGACTTACGGTAACAGAAGAAGGCTGCTTTCCACTCAAAATTTGATACAAGGTCTGCAGTGGATGGTTAAAAGAAAGGCCATTTGCAAACCTTGCCAGAACGTGGCCGTACTCCTTTTCACCTACTTTAGAAGCCAGAAATAAGGCGTGTCCCCATAGCCCATTCACCATAGCATACTCTGAAAAGCAACAAGTCATAAGTCATAACACATAAACGAATTTATTAAATGTGGAGCAGAATACACCCAACATTCCTAACATACCCAGAGCATCTTTCTGGTGACCATACAAGAGAAGGTCACAGAATCGTTGAGTACTTCTACTTTCATTTACAGCTCTCCCAACAGCCTCTCTTCCACTATCACTCTCGCTATCTACGCTCTGTGCATCATCGGGTAAATTTTCTTCTGAATTCTTCTTTAGAAGTAATTCAGCTATATCGCTTCCGACAACGCTCTATTAATAATTGTCAATGAGCAGCGGCTTACTTTTGAAAGATAAACTGACAAAATAAAATTACTAACCCCGTTCTGCTTAAGAAGGAGAATCAACAGCTCCCATATCAAAATAAAATTTTCTGGATCAACTTGAGCAGGGTTTGACTGAGCTTCCTTAATTTTCTTCTGGCAGAATTTGATTACGTTATTCTTGTGCGTCTTTCCCCTAGCAAACAAATGAGATCAACATACTAATAAATTTTTCAGCTTAGATATTATTTGGCTCAGAGCTTACTTAACTAGAGGTCCCGAAAATGCCTCAATTTCATCAAACTCAGGTAAATGTCTCATAACTTGTTTCATCGTGCTGACTTCAACCACAGGTCCACCGTTGCTAATCTTAAGCAGTTGACCCAACGGGTTTAGCACCGCTAAAAATTAAACATTTTAGCTGTAGTTTAGTAACTGCAACAATAAAAAAAAATGTCTGGCGCTGAAGTAAATAATGCAAGGCTTACCTAATGCATGCCCAGAAATAAACTTCTGAGGAGTACTTCGAGACGATTCGTTATCTAATTCTAGATTGGATGAGTCTATGGGCTGAAATCCAAAATTAGGCAGACTTAGTGGCTCCGGATTGTAAGCCGAACTGTTAATTTCCGACACGTTTGATGAAAACGACCGACGGAGTTCGTCATTGTTTACTGAGCTTCGACCCGATATGTGACTGGCTCCCTCGAGATATCCTTGCCGAAGATTAGACTGGTGCATACTCATACTACCACTCGGATACTCGGATGGGTTAGGCATTGGATATCCCGGTGGTATTGGGAAAGGAATCTTAGTAGGATTCTGCTGATAAACCATATACTTCTCATACCATTTTCGGTAACCGGCACGATTCGTAATTCGGAGTTCTTCCAAATATTCCAAAACCTCCCTTGAGTTAGAGTTGACTTGGTTTTGAGAAGGACCACCATATCTCCCTAATCCACAAACATTATCATGGCAATTGGATCAATTAAAAGAGAAGAAACATTGAATTCAAATCCAAAAACTCCTAACCCCGGCTCATGTTGAAGGAATCGTGGCCATGCCGGCTTGAATTCGGATCCGTCATATAATCCCAACCTCGCTGGCTTCTAGGGTACCCTGTCCTTCCGTAATCATAATCATCACGAGGCCGGTGTCTGTTGTAATCATCATAGTACGGATCTCTTTGCGGTCGCCGATAATAGTCGGTCGCCTCCCTTCCATAATAATCGTTCCTGGACCAAGGTCTTGAGGTGTATGGTGGTTCATCATCGCTTTCCGGATATCCTCCACCACGGCCGCCATAATATTTGCTGGATTGTGAATCCCAGTCACGATCTCCTCCACGATCCCGGTTCCTTCCCCGTTCCCCATGACCGCGGTGACCGGAAACACGGGGCGCTGAGATATGTGGGTCATCATGACCAAGTCCCCCTGCAAATACCAACAACTGTTAAGACTTTCCCACCAAACACATAGATTAAAGAAAGATTTTCAGTACTCAAAAATACTTATAAGAATGTCAACGATGTGACAATTTAATTTTGTTTAATAGTACCTGAGTTTCGTTCAATTCCGGCGGGCGGGCCAGTACTTTGCCCAAGTTGAGCAGTTGAATCTTCCTCATCATTCAATTCCCCAGTTTCCAAATACTGATTCCGGTCCGAAGAACAGGTTTGCTTTCCGGTCGGAACTGGACGTTCCCCAGACATACTGTCGTCTTCCACCTTAATCTTGACTATTTAATGTGGATTCTTAATTCCCCAGCTGTCGATTTACCGCTCGGCTTACAACTCACAACCGAACCCAAGCAGTGGTACAGGTTTTATTACAAATTCGACAATTCCTGGAAACCCTTCCAGATGCTCACTTTTATTACTTACAAATATTTCCTAACCACACTCTTGACTCTTGAGTGTTGTAGTAGTAGTGCCTGTCCGGAAAACCTGATTGGATTTAATTTCTTGACATGGTCCATCCACTTCTAGCCAAATGAAGTGAAAGCAGTAGGAGGAGTCCCCAGGTCTTGGACACGTGGTTACCACTTAAGCCACGTATCCTCCTTATCGAGCACCCCTCCGCTATGTTAACATGTTGGGTCACCCGCAATCAATGAGGTCATAAGTACTAACATCCACGTGTATTTTGGACCTTGCGTTTTAAAAGTTCTATAAATATCAAAGGATTCTACGTATTGTTTACCATGATTTCAAACAGACTTTAATTTAAATGCGTAAATACGTTTTGTTTGAATAAATGAATATGTACATTTCGGGACACCCTGTGGCTGGGAAATTTTTGGCTTGATAAATTGCACAGCAGATAGCGCGGGTGCTTGGGTGTATATTTGGTTTTGCTTGTGTGATGTGCCGTGCAGTCAGTGATCGGTCAACTTTTGCGAAATACGAAGCTGTCATTTGATTTGGGTGAGGGGAGCGGAGAAGAACTATAACTGTACTGCAGCCCAAGCCCATCGATACAACATAACATTGTTTAATCGGACTCCGTTGTTCTCCTCCCTTATTTAACTCCCTGCTGATTAGGACGGGACATTTGGTAAGTTTAATTTTTATTCGGCGTTCGTTATCTTGCGTATGTACGTACGCATGCACGCGGATGGCTGATGCTGACTGTGCTTAAGTAAATAATTTTTTATTCACTATCATCATATGCAGACTGAAACTTTATCATTGTTTCGTAGTAAGTTCTACGTCGTGGGTTAGACTGATATTTGATTGTACACGGCGAACGGACCACTACTGCAAGTAAGTTACGTTCTGGTTTTATCTGGAAACCAGTCATCGTCAGCAGGCTGGTGGTCAAAAGTGAAACGAAAAACTAGTAGTTTGCATACGCTCATATATTCGATTTCGTGAGATTTTAAAATTCATTATATTCAGGCATTTGAAATCATTGCATTGTTTCTGAGTTGCACGTTACGTTCTGTACGTGCACGTTGCAGCGCAGCGTGGAGTCGTATTTCGCATCATCGACAAAAAATACTTGAAGTCGAGGTATTCAGCAAATTGTGACTATTGTTTTTCAGAAGATAAATAGCAGTGAAGAATATCTTCCTCACCTCAATCCAGTGAGCCAGGATAGTGATATTTGAGGAGGAACCGGAGGAGGGAGTGACTTAGTTAAGCCTTGAACCAATTGCCATTTGGAAAGATGCAGAACTTAGGAGGAGAAGCACAAGGTCAAGGAGCAATAGACCCGAAAGATGAAGCGCCATGGTACATGAAATATGGAGTTCGTGGCTTAGGGACAGTGGCAGGAGGATGTGAGTATTCAAGAAATTTGTAATTACTAACTAATTTACTACTCAGTCCTAGGTAACTAACGTATTTCAATTTGCTTTGCAGTGGCCATGCTATTGGGTGCCATTGATGCTTGTCTCAATTTAATAACATTGGCTCCGATATGTGCCATTTTCAATATTTGGCAAGTGTAAGTTATATTCTGTCGTAATTATTTTCGATTTAACTAGTAAATGTTAGTCACTATTGTTTCAATTCCACAATTCTCGACTCATTTCACTTCGAACGACATAAAACATGTTTATAAAAATAGAGTACTGTTATGCACCACAAACTAACCTTTCCAAAAACACGTCAGGGAAATACAGTGTGTATTTTACGCACGGCTCTGCAAACTACACTATTTCCCTGTCTTGTTTTTGGAAAGGTTAGTTTGTGCATATTAGTAGAACTAGAAGCAAACCGATTGGTTTTTTTCACTTTGGTATAAATTACTTTCAATCTCAATTAGCTATTTAATTTGTAAAATAATTGCGGCCTTATGTTTTCAGAGTTGTTGGATTTGGAGTCCTTACAATTGAGTCACCGTGTTGTTGTTTCTTTGTGGACCACGTCCAGGCAATCACCGCACGAGTTGAAGGCAAGCCCCTTTGGATGAAAGCAGCCCTATTTGTTGCGTAAGTATGACATTTCTAATTTAGCAATGTTAAAACAAACTAAAACTGGTGTGTAAATAAAGCTTTACTTACGCACTTTATTATCTATAATAACAAAGATACTAAAGGATTGAATGGGTTATAATGGTGTGTCTATTTTGCAGAGCGCCTCTTCCTTGCATAATTTTCTGCTTTGGATTCTACACCATGTTTGGCAGTGGTTTGATTGTCGTTACTGGAGTCATGTACGGGTTCATGGCCTTGGGGAAGAAGTAAGTTTGGTATTTGTGGTTAATTAATTATATATTGTGTGTTTGGGATTAATCATAACGTCTCATTAGTTAAGTGGCTGGCTAAACTTGGTCAGGCAGCAGGGTACTCTTATAAAGTCAAAAATTCATACTTATAACAGAGCTCCAAGAGAAGTGATGTTGGCTGCAGCCGCTGGTCAAATGGGAGGGAAAGGTCCTCAGTCAAACCAGCAAAACCAAAGCTTAGTGGATGACCCGGAAATATGGGGATCCAATAATTATTAATTCCTCTTGTTAACCCCACACCCCCATTATTTTTTTTACATTTCACTCTTGGACTCTTCATTTACTTTTGTATTTTTTTGTAACTCAATCTACCTATTAATCTACATTAGAAATTCCTTGAAAACATTCCTTTCATAATGATCATAACATTTACTTAGTACGCATGCTTACTCAGATTGTGCGGTTTATCAAAGATCTCTTCATTTACTCATTCCAATTCCTATGATCCAAAGGTTCCTGCAGTAATGTGCCATGCTTCATTATATTATTTTGGTATTTGGCGTATTTTAGTTTTCAGTAATTAGCGTTGAAATACGAAATCTGTTGCTATTTGTTATTATGTTTCCGTTAGATTTGCATGACTTTTATTTTTCTGTTTCTGTTTGACCGAAAAGGGCTTCAAGGGAGGAAATGGCACGAAACGCTCAATCACAACCTGGCATTCTACCTTTCCGTTCCCCAACAAGCACAACTGACAAAGCATATCTTGTGGAGAACTTGCGTGACCCAGCACCAGCAGCCCCAAGTCCTGCACAAACGAATGGTTATCAATCTGGATTGCCAAGTAAAATGGGCGTTGCTCCACCTCCATACACAGACCTCCAAGAACCTCCTGTGGGGTGGGACACGCCATTCAAGCCAACAACTACAAGCATTTCAAATAACTACAGTCCAAGTGCTAGCGTAACAATGGGTTCTTCAGGTTTGACTGACGTAAATCCTGTTCCAAGTAATCCTTACAATAATCCTTTTCAATGATATCATTAAATGACTCATTAACGAATTGTCGAATCAGGT
Organism: Orthonychiurus folsomi; assembly: GCA_036851895.1. Classification (NCBI taxonomy): domain Eukaryota; kingdom Metazoa; phylum Arthropoda; class Collembola; order Poduromorpha; family Onychiuridae; genus Orthonychiurus; species Orthonychiurus folsomi. The sequence continues at coordinate 23,451 of JAAXYW010001011.1, forward strand.
TTTATTCGATATTTTTGAGGCAACTTTTAGTCTGTCATTCTGGTCTTACCGTAACTATCCCTTATGTACGTTTAAGTTATTTGGCATTTGTATTTCTCGCAACTAATACAAATCATGGATTCAATATTATTATGTCGATTGGGTAGAATGGTTATAACAACTGCATTTATCCCCAGTGCATTTTTAAGTAGCTAATCAAATTATATTGGATTGTCGTGTAATCGATGTAACTAATATATGGTCCAGTTGAGGGAAAAATCCTATGAATGGATTTTTACAGTGGTACCACTTGAAGTAGTATCTAGAATGTGTCACATGGAAGACTATTTGGAAATTCCAAATAAAGTGCTACAATTTAGCTGTTTGTCACTTGTAAGTGTAAGATTTTGAGAAAAACAGGCTCATGTTTATGATTTAATATTTTGTTGAATTTGTCATTCATTCCACTGTTTTGGACATTGACTTTGTTAGAACGATGACAATACGATTCAGTTGAGCAGTTCCGTATTGGATAAAAAATCTTCCAACTGTGATTAATCCATTCCTTTCGCTGGTCCTATTTAATGTGTGCCCACAAGACTGCACATGCATAACAAATGTCCCGAAGTTTTTGGTAGCACCCCATAACGTAAAATCTAACCAACGAGTAAGAACTAAATATGAAATACATGGCATTTGTTGGAAATCAGAGTAGAATTGAAATTATGTTAACGTAGAATTTGATATGAATTTCCGCCTGGTGTAGTCGTTTCATAAATTGTATTGTAACTTGACTCGAATTTACCATTAACATGTTGCTAGAGTATGTACTTATTATGAACGGGCTGCATACTAACAAATCTAATCTTTCATATAATTATCGGCTGAGCTTAACGATACGTCAGACACAGCAGAGAAAGAAAATCAATTGTAAATGAATGTGTGTATCATGTACGATAGTACGATGCACGTCAAATATAATGATAGTTGTAATAACGTAAGCATTTATGTTAATTTTACCGGATGAGAATGATATGAGCTGACGAACGAATGAGTGGTCAATAAATGCAAATGAATTACACAGCGTTTGAACATTTAATTTTTATTGAATAGGATCCTGGAGTTTATAACAGGGGCGCGTGTAAATGTATTCCTGAATCCTGACTCTGGAAATACAATTGGGCAAAGAATGAGGCATTTCTGACTAACTATCGTTAGAACAATAGTTTAAAAAGACTACACGACGCAATAATCTACTCTGACTATTGAATCACATGAGTGGGTAACTTCTAATGAAGTCATCGCATCCAAATAAATTACACATTCACAGCATGATGGGTGACAAAAGTACAGTTATTAGGAATATTAACTCTTCGTATGGTGTAGCCTTCGTCTCATCGCTTATTTAACATGATCAGTTTATATTATTTAAGGCTGGAGGCTTGTTTGGTAGAATTTAACCATGCAAATGAAAGGATTGTCACAACTCAATTACTAATTACATTAGGAAATGTCAAATAACTTAAATGCGGAATGAAAAACAAAGATTCTATTTCGGTCTACAATATAATTAAAAATATAAATAACTATTGACTTCAATCACCAGTACAATTCAATGAGTTCAGACGTTGTCTTTCTGAATTAATACTTTCTGTCTTTCCAGTAGACATTACACTAGGTGCAGAACATAAGCACCAATGACTTCCTCTACTTGAATCTATTGGATTCAAGATCACAATTAGAGGAGATAGAAATTGTCTTGCAATATTAACGCACTTCGACGAATTATCGCACCATATGGTAAATACTTTTCACTTTTACTTCTGGAATGTTTGTACGCAGGTTTAATTATCAGGCTCAGGTCAGGTTTAATGAAATTTGCAAATGCAGTTTGCATGTGGTAATTGGATTGGGAAAGCAGAATAAGGTTGAATCAAAGAAGCCAGAAATTGAAAATTGTCATATTTTATGGCAGTTCGCACGCATGGTTTCTTCGCTTAACTACTGCTCAAGTCCTTCAAATCGCATAGAAATCCATCTGGCACCAAGATATGAGTCGAACCTGCAATTCGAATAAAGGGTTTGTTTATATTGAGCAAATGCTGCCTTCCAGATTTCTGTAGAAACTCTGGAACATTTTTTTCAAATTTGAACTCTAATTACCAACAATGACTTCCCAGTTCTTGTTAGCATTGGTGACCTCATAGGCCGTTCTCATTTCTGAGAAAGTACAGCCACCAACAACGAAGACAATCAATCTGGGAAGATTTTTGATATTCTGCTGTCCTTTCTCACGATGCCACTGACCATAGCGAGCACTAAACAATCCATATTAAATAATATTAAGACAAATTTTTCTGATAAAGTGGTATCTCAGTCAATTAGAAAGTCACAAAACCTCGTAGCTGGGCCTCTGTATCCAGAAGTGGCAGCTCTGCCAGCCCAAAATGGGAAGTGCTTCTGATCTAATTTGTCTTCAACCGCATCCTCCATGATGTCCTTCATAATTGGCGTCCACCTTGACATTTGGTAGGTCTGCTCAGTTATCCGCTCCTTTCTGGGAATTTGGTACACTTTTTTTCTGTTGCTCTGCAATTGGAGGAAAAACATCGTTCTCCGTGTTCGACACCCATTTATAACAAAGTTTATAATGCAACACTTACACCGTCCACAATAACGTTCACTCCTAAGTTGGAAGTATTGGTGATTATACATCTGAGATCGGGTTCTATATTTGCATGCTGAATCAGCTTGTTGAGGTTTTCTTCGGAAATGCCGTTCTTTGATAAAATGTAGAGAAGTATGATCCGGAGCTTCTCGTAACTAGAAATCCCAGCGGAATTGTTGTCAAGT
>JAAXYW010001012.1:0-26276 GCA_036851895.1 Orthonychiurus folsomi
AAATAAAACGGGTATGAAAAAATTTTTCCCGGCCATGTTGAAAAAGTACTTTTTGGGTCAGAATTTTTGACCTTTGACCTTTGATTAATGTCCGCAAATGGAACATGGCCCAAATGTGGAAATCGCTTTTTCTAGGCATGTGCAAAGTTTGAAATTTTTATGTCTCGAAACGCGCCGATGAGAATGATTTTGAGGGTGTCCTAATACATTTGTCCGATACTGTATGTAAAATCAATTCACCCATCAACGGATCTGGCGCATATCCTCAGACTTTGGAAATTGGTAAATATTTTATAAGCGGAACGACAAAATGCACTAACCAAGTTGCCCAGTTTTTGCATTTCATACCTCAAACACAAACTTTAGAACTTTTTCTTACCTTGCCCGTCGTCGTGAGCTCTCTTTGCTTTGAAGCCTTCGGACTTGAACTCTTTCCTTCTTGATTTCATTCTTTGCATCTTCTAGAAGAGAAGCCAAATTTGGTTCAACGATTTCAGCGCCAGAAAATATTGACCCGCTTGACATTGGAACAATTGGATGCCTTGGTGAAAGAGAATTGTTTAAGTTCGGACCACCAGACAACCTGGAGTCTATTTTCTTCCGAAGTTGTCCACATGTATTCTCGGATTCAACTAATTTCGCACCCAACTCTTCAATTTCTTGTATGTACTTTTGTACCATTGACGTTAAATCGCAATTGGTATTGTCAGACAAGATCCAAGTACCCGTTGCTTTTTCTGTCAGTAACTGTGAATTCTTAACGGTAAGACAGTCTATAGTCCCTTGTAAGGCTTTGATTCGGCTGGTCAGGTTTGTGATTTCAGATTGAAGAAGTATATTTTCTCTGTACATATCAGATTCGGTTTCCTCGCCAGATGATGTCAAAATACGCTTACCCTAGAATGACAATAATATATTAATGTATTTCATCTTATGTTCTAAGGTGACAGATTGTGCGAAGTACACAAGAATTAAAAAATGGTACGTAGGACCATACACATCTCAACTAACCGAAGGTTAAAAGGAAAATCTGCTTATTTACCTGCTTGTACTCCAAAAGCTCAACCTCCAGCTGTTGAATTTGTGCTCGGAGGTGTGAAATAATGGTGGAATTCTTATCTTGATTAATTGTAACCTTGTTTTTAATATTTTTAGCGCGATTTGCGTATTTCAGCGTGTTTAAAGTCTCTAAGAAATCTCGCTCGGACGGCGAAACGCATGCTATCATCATAGTTCGAGAATTCCCGCCAAGGGAGTCTTGTAAAAGTCGAGTCAGCTTCGAATCTCTGTAAGGTACGTGAGATGCTTTTTTTGATTTGTCACCAAGAGCTGAAATCACATTTCCAAGAGCCAAAAGGCCGCCATTTATTGAAATGGACTCCTTGGCTCGATCTCCGACGGCGCCTGTTCTCTTCAGTCTTTCTGACCCAGCCAGATCCACAAAATGGAATTTTGCAGTCAATGTCTCACAATCGGTAATTGCACCTGTGTCCATTTGCTCCTAAAACCAAAATGAAATCAACAAATGTTATATTCGGGAATCATTCCACAAAGTCACTCGAATTCAAAAAAACAAAACCATAACAATACCTCTTTCACGGACACCATTCTTTGTTGCTTTACATGAAGAGTAAAAATGGCGTGGGATCTGCTAGATTCGTCATTCATATTGGTACTGGCAGTTGTCCTAGAAAGGGCGCCGTTGTATAGGCACTCCATTGCCTCTTTCGCCGAAAGCACTGGTTTTGAACCGACTCCAACCAGATAAATACCACCGGTGGCATCTTCGCGAATCTGAACTCCACCACTATTTACCCCTTTCCTACTAGCCTGGAAAAATAATTAAAACATCAATGAAATCAATGGTTTGCAAATTGTAAGTAAGTGCATATTTTTTTCTAAGCATATCCATCCTGAGCAAAACTACTCTATTCACTCAACACAAAAAAAAACAATTTTGGTTAGCTTAACAATGTTCTAAATTCTGATGCCCTATTTGTATTATCCAACTACAACAGGTGTCACTTAAGGATTGAATATGGTATGTCCTCCTTGCAATAAAATGTCTTTGTTAACCTTCAATTAAACGTATTAGAGACTAATCCATGTCCATTTAAGGGTAATGCCTCTCAAAGCAAAAAAAATATTGGAGTTCCATTCAGGAAAATCCTCGAGATAATACATTGCAAACTTGTTTCCATTATAGGGCATTTAAAAGACAGCTAAGGTTTAGCTGGGTCAAGGAAAGTCTATCACAAGTGCTTCTCAAAGCCGCCAAAGCGATGACGACACAACCTCGAATGCAAAATAACTATGGAATGAATTGAAGCTTCAAAGATTATAAGGAATTTATAAAATTGCAAATTCAAGTTCGGCGAAAACAAAAGTTCCCATTGTTTTGAAATCGGATACAATCAAAATTAATATTTAAATGATAAGCTACATTGCAACTTTGTGATTCCAATTTCAGCATAAACTCCTTCAAACCAAATTAGCATGGTTCTAAATGCTGTATATAAAGATTAATGTGCAAGAGTGCCTGTGCCCCACGCGCGCCTCAGCTCAGACTACACGCATCACGCATCTGAGCCATTTAAGTTTAATTACACCTTGGCATGACCTTCTCCCGCATCACACCTGCTCAAGAATCATTGTTGTGGGCTTGTGGGTGGCAAAAACACCCATCGTCCAGAAAGGTTAAGTCGTGGCAAATAGAAACATTCTCCGAGGAACAATTAAAGTGATTACGTAATTCATAAATAAATTCTAACAACTATGCAATTATTGGTTCCTCGTAAAATTATTCTTTCTGGTAACTACTCAATTAAGTTAAAACTAGATGCGCTCAACCGGATGTTATGTCAATGGTGCGGCAAGAAAATAAAAAATTACCACAATAATTAGCTGACTGAACGACTTCGTAGAAAAGTGATGTAAAAGTATAAGCATCGACACATTTATGTATCTTCATAACATATTTACCATAAGCAAAGGTGAAGGATTGGGCGCAGTTTTGGCTTCAGTGTTAGGAGTTGGAGTAGGAGTCGGAGTCGGAGTAGGAAAACTTTTAAATCCAAATCGTGCTCGTTCGGCCGGAGGAGGAACCATAGGAAATGAACTGGCATAATTCTTAGAATTGGCGGATTTGCCTTTTACTTTAGGAGTGTCGGGTCCAGGATCTGAGGAATTGGGTGGCGTTTCAGAAATACTGAGATTGTGACTGGAGGATTGAGGTGTTACAGCAGGAGAAGCAACAAGGTTCATTGTTGGGACAGGCTGTCAAAGAAAGTTATAGTTAAATTGACAGAACAAACCAGAAGCAAACTCTATTTTCTCTTTTAAACGCGCGAAAGTTAATGCCAGCCACTTAAGCATCCAAGCAAGCAAACTAGATTTTTGCAATTAATTGAAAAAGGAATGCATTTTAGCACAACAGTCAGCCACTCAGTCATATCATCAAAAGTCAGTTTTGCAAGATAAAACTGCTGTCTGTATCACATACCTTGCTCATTCCTCCCTCAGAATCAGTTAGATCAAACACTTCCTCATTGTAAAGCTCCACGAATTGAGCACTGACTTTAAATTCAGGAACAGCTTCCCCGTTTGCTTGTGCCGCTTCTCGCCGAGATTGAATGTTGTCAAAAATGCGGTGGACAGCTCGTGGAATGATTCCTTGTGTAGAGGAGATTTTACTCGAATGACGAGAACCCACATCAAAGCCTGTGCCCATCGTAAAAGTTTTACCACTTCCAGTCTGCAATAAAATTAAAAAAATTATTTGTACCAAATATTACATTTACTTATCAATAGCACTAAGTCAATACTAGTCGCATTCGACTTCAGATGGTTCCATAATGCTCATAAACGCATACCCATGGAGTCTAAAAAGTAGCCAAGCTCAAACGACAAAAACCTGCATGGCATAGCCAAACTACTTTGGTCAGGCTAAAGCAAAGCTAATTTTCAAAATATGCATGAATTTATCACAGAGGCGGTTCCTGAATCTCCAAAAGTAATATTGATAGCCAACGTCAAGCCAGACAACCCTACATATGCCCCGGCCCCGGTGATAAAATCCCAACGCCTTCATGAATCTCTTTCTCAGCTGCCAATCCACAAATAAGGAATTTAAACAACGCCCAACGAAAGAGTTGACGTAGCGATCGTTCATATTCAAACGGTATGTGCCCTTTCTGGGGTTTCTGGTCATTCTACAAGAATTATTACCCATTCCATGCAGTCTGGAGTACAAAAGACTCAAATCTAACACGTAATAAGACAACCGCCCAACATGTAAAATATTTGTATCCGCCTCAAGAAATCGGAGATGTTCGATGTTGGATGTATCCTTGTATTCCAAGGGATGGATCAAACGTTAATTGTAATAAAGCATGCGCTGCATCATAAACCATCCGCAAACTTGAACTCTGCATGCTTGATCAGAGCCGTCAAATGTTCCTTATAAAAACAATTAAGTTGTTCCTACAACAAGTTACCTGTAAATTGAGCGCTTGTACTCCAATACTAGTCAGCAAAGTTTACAACAAAAAACACTTATTGCCAGCAAAAACATTTCAAGCGAGCGAACAATGGCACATTCTGGACAATTGACAAAAATTAACGTGTTGGCGCATTGTATTATATCTCCGACCAATGGCATTCCGCATTCTCCTACATTTTCGTAGATTTTTCGAATCAGTTATGGTGGGATTAATTGCTGGATTGGAAATTAGAAAAACCCACTGGGCCGAACATATTTCAATTACGATTGAATTAGTAAAAAAGTACTTCTTTAGTTTACTTTGGAACGGTTATGATCTCAGAAATGTGATGCAGAACATTTAGACGTATGAGACCAAGACCATGACTTCAGGCAAGTATTTTATGACTTCTGATTAAGTACTTTGGTTTGAAAAAACATAAAAGAATCACGCTATACACTACACTCATCTCGGAACATCCCTGTTTACAAACTAAACATTGGCGCTAGACCGATAACATAAACTGCAACTGCACTACACTCACCGTTATGGTTTCCTTCAATGAAAGCATTTATTTTGATTAAAATGAATCTACACAATTCACTTCACACGATGAGGAATAACCTGCCAGTCACTTTAAAGCAACACAGTTAAACCATTCCCATTCCATTCATAGAGATTCATTAATGGGATTTCCCATATTTATAGGGATGGGGAGGAAAGCCCTCCTACATACACGCAAAGGGTCATTAACTCCTTTCAAGACGTTTTTTATACAATAATCCACCGACCACCGGAACAAACAATGGCCCCTACATTGAATAATTCCTATACACTTCTGCTGGTACGATACAAACAAACGCTCAAAATCTCAATTGCAAAGCGCTGAAGGATTTTTATGAGGCTACTGGGAATGGTAAAATTGCAGTACAGTTGGATAATAAATTGGGAAAGCAACAAATTTTAGTTTTGTCAATTTTCTTCCTGTGCTAGAGCATGGTATTCCCAAGAAACGTAAACTAAATCATGCCTTTCTGCATAATAATGCATGAAAATGTGCAACAATGCGTCGTGTTTTCAATGCTTTCCTGTACTTGGAATTCTGCAAGAGGCATCATACCCTGATGATCGGATTGGATACACCCACAACGTTAGGGAGTGTAAGTAGAGTACTGTAACTGTTTCCATTACACAACTAATTTAAAATCCTCTGCCAAAAAACTAAACCAGCCAACCCTGCTTCCTGTCGTAAAAAGCATTATTCATATCTGTTTCATGATCTAAGTAACACAACTCCACCCTGAACATGGAAGTATAATTGCAATCTGTCGGCTTATCTGTAATTTAACAAAAGTGATCTTTTATCATTCTCAATTCACCATACTTCCATACAGCTAGCATCCATTTAATGTCAAGTGTGCCATATTAGGGTTTAAGTGGAGTTTATCTGACGAGGATGTCTCAACAGCCTTGTGTACCATACCAATCACGTGTAATTTTCACCTGCCCTGTTGTGCAATATCCTGCGTACCTCTGCCTGACAAATTATTCTTTTTATAACTCATTCTTCTTGGGTGAAAACGTAATACATAATAGTTTCTAATGAAGTGTAGCCTACGCCAAGAAATTACCTGGTAAATTTAACAACTTTTAAATAAATTATAACTATAAATCGCGGTATCCTTTAACTTCAACTAAATTCTCTCACCTGGCCATAAGCAAGGATGGTCGCATTGTACCCATCCAGACATCCATCCACCAAATCATTAACAATCTCAAAAACTGATTCCTGGGAAGCGCCGGTATCAAAAACATGATCATAAGTGTACGCGTGATCGTTTCCGATCCAGACTTGCGGTATTCCATCCGCAACTCTTGTACAAGTTTTCGAGCCTTCAATGAGCTCTCGAGAAATCTGTGGCCTTATCCTGAAAAACAGAAAAGGAAACAAGTTGAATAAATTATGAGCAAGCATTTCAAGTTTAGAATTTGTCTTGTGCGTCGTACGCACATTCAAATATATACCATGGCCCTTGAAAGTTAGCATGTGACAATTCCAATTTGTCTTCACTTTATTTACGTTTCCAATTTTGAGTACAACTTTATTCAAACTTTCATGGATTTGGCCATTTGGCTTGACATTGACACAATTACATTATGCAAATATTGCAAATGCAAATCAATGTCTATATTAAGGCTTGACAGACAGCTTGGCCCCACCACTACACTACGGTATGAATGAATTACTCAGTCAGATGATATTCTATTCGAGGAGGGCATCAATGGACGATGAAATCATGAGTTGACTTAACATTCAAAACCAAACTTGACAGGTCCATCGATCGAAGAAGCTGAAAAATGCAGTTACCCTTCTTTTGCAGAATCAAGTCCGCAGTCTTTCCCTTAACAATTGCAGAACATAAAAGTTGACTTTGGAGGACCACACACACCTGTTCTTTGTGAGTATTCACATTTGGGAGATGCAATCTGTCGTTCTGTGACGATTAGTTAACCCATAAAGTTTACAGGCTGACAAGTACATGACACTCAGATGCAATTATAATATTTGATGCAGAGACACGGCTGTCGGTTGTAAAGTAAAGTTCGTTTCAATGCGTGAATGATGAATCATGGAAAAGCGGAAAAGTCTGCCCTTGCGTGTAGACAAATGAGATCAACCGAAGTTTGTATTGGAAACCCCATAAATTCCATTATTCGCATATCGATTTGTATGTAGTTTTCCCTTCTTTTTCCATTTCATCCTCTTTTCTCTTAAAACTAAGACGAAAGCAGAAATGGTGGAACGCTATACACGAAATCCGTTGTATCTACTTCTGTACTTCTCCATGCCAAAGCCATGCATAATCCCTCGCAAATTTAATCGTGACTTGTTTCCTCTCTGCCTTATCAACCTAAATTGCCAAACGTTCGATTTCGAATAAAGCCACTTTGGCACAGCTAATAAATTTGTTGCACTCTCAACCGTTGTTTCATTTGGCAAAGATTATTTCACTCCACATCTCGACATACATATACAAATTTTACTAAGCTTCACATTAATATTCATCAAGAGTCACACAAACAATCATCACGTGAATAAATTTCAAAGCTCCTTGTCAAAGCCATTAGACAACCTAGTAGCTTAGACTTCAAAATTTAGGCGAGCAAGTATAATACAATAATCCATTCCTATTTCAAATGGGGTTCTTTCCATTTCATTTTATTATGATTATTGACGAATGACGTTCGTATTATTCCAATCTGAGCTAGCTGGCTACTCCAAAATCAGGTTCCGAACTCAATTCAATTATCATTGATTTCTATTTATGTTGTTCAACTTGAACAACATAAAGTTCAACGCATTTCCTGTCCCAACCTCTTAACTGGAATGGTTGACAGGCAAGAAATGCACACAAGCAATCAACTTGTCCGCCCCTACATTACATTTCAGTAATTGAATCAATCAAAACAATTAATCAGCCTCTGCCCTGCCTGTACAGAATACTGAAGGAATGGGTCTGGGTCATATCTCATTTAACTCGTATCCTATGAAATTAAATCTGACTATTGCCACAGTCACACGCAGGCATATTAAACGATGCGTTTGGTCCTTACTAACAAGGGATAAAGGGATTAAACATTTAATTTCTCTGGGTTGCACGATTTAGGTTATCCTGACAAAGCATCCATTCTAGCCGAACCCCTCCAAGGATTTCAAACCACCGACCGGCTTCTTTTCTTCACCTGAAGAACACTTAATGGGGTTTACGTTTACAACTCTGCCTACACAACACGAACGTTCATATTTTCTTACATCTGCATCTGTCGGCTCAGCAATGTTTGCGTGTCGCAAAAAAGAGAGGATCTCTTCGCTATCTCTTCGGTAAAGTGGTAGTTTGATGTGTGGGATTTTCATTTTGGTTCAATATTTTACGACAGGTTAAAAAAAGGTTTTTTTGCAGGGTTCAACATGATTTCCTTGCCGTGTAGTCTTGGAGGTTGTTAAAAGGGGTAAATAATCTATTCCTTCCTCCACACACAACACATGATAGTGTTCCCATCAAATCACACTTATCATCAATAAGACATTCCTCTGAAGATGATGAAGGTCCAAACCTCCGATTTCTAACTATGCTTGCATGACTTGTATTTAAACTGCCATGCCAGCCGAACCGTGCCTTCTTTCCTTTGCCAACTATATTCTACGCTCCACGTGCATTTATCACGGATTTACCTTTGCAACTAACGAAGAATTCATTGCAGCGTTGAGCGTCACGGCACTGAACTCATGCTGCTAAGCAATTCCATATTTGGATTTTTCTTGTTTAAAATAAGAGATTGAGATCGGGAGTCCCTAGCCTTGTTGTACTGTATTTACTCACTTAATAACCAGTCTATTAAAATAAATGGAGAATAAATAAATACATATTTATTTGCACAGGTATGGAGAAAGAACTTCGCAGGTTTGCGGCTGACTGCTGAACATAGTTCACAAATGAAATTTTGAAGTTTCGTCTCTTAAATGTTTAAAATATAAGCAACCCCAAAATTTTACAATCGTCAATCCTTGCAATCTTTCAATCCAGGCTGCAGTAAACCAACTAAAAACGGTTACAGGACTTCCAATTAGGAAATGATGAGTGGGAGGTGCAGCGCGACCTGGACGTGAATGTCAAGAAGAAACATTCAACGCAAACTCAGACAAAAAAGGAAATCAGGTTTCTCGTTTGGCCTTACGTCGTATTTGAATTCAATCAGGAAGGACTAGGAAATAAAATGCAAACAGAATAGTGCTATCCAAAATAGCACACTGCACACTCGACTCGAATAGAATGGCAACGACTGACGACAAAGCCTCATTGACTTAAGGTTTTTAATTGTCAACTCAATTGACTGTTTCAGCAACCCTTTCTTCCATTGTATTGTTACGCATTAAAGTTAATTTTTATTCCGGTCCCTGATCCTTCCTACTAGGTTCTGACAAGGCAAATCCTTAATCGCATTTTAGGGTTGAATGACAAGTCAGTTTTACAAGAACTGCTTGGCAGAAGGATAAGTGTGCTCTCTAGAAATACGACATTTCCCATTCCCACATGCAAAGGATCAGGACAAAGCAAGCAAAAAGTGCCTTCAGTGATTCACTCACATTCAACAGACAAATTAAACCCAGGCAGAGTGGAACTGCGAAACAGGAAATTGAAGCTCACCTCAATCAATTTTAGTCACAATATTCTAATTTTGAAGCTATCAACAAACTGAGTTGCGTGAAACTGTCTATAATTAAACTTATGTTCATTTCCTCCTTCCTGCTCCCATTTGTTTGTTCACATTAACTAATATTCCACACATTCAGACCAATTCTGAACGAGCATTACGTCGGAAAAATCAGTAGTTAATTACACAAATCATTCGACATTTCTGAATGCCAAGCGATTATAATTTTAGGAAAATGAAATTGCTTCAAAAAAGGCCGGTTCAGCGTTCGGGGTCCGCGTCCGGCCGGACGGCATGATATTACTTTTCGTTACGCAATATTTCCATAGACATCAGTTTCATTATATGTATTGCCTGTGCCGTGCGGATATGTCAAATGTTTGGTCAGACAGAATTGACAGAATTCAATGAAAATGCAATAATTATATTATAAGCTCTGTGCTCGGCGCTCACTGTTGACTGTGGTTGAACCGATGGCTATTGCTTAACTACAGCTCTAAGGTTGAGGTAACTCTCCAATGGACTATGTATTCAGCACGCAATCAACGCACAAGATAAAGATAACAATTAACGAATTAACGAGCATGCTATTTTTAAAACTCACCTGAGAGCAACTCGTACACTTGACTCATCGGCCGCCATGATTCCCTTGTCGTGCTATGAAGTTTATTTGGTCCCTTATAACTTAATCAGTCTTCTTGATTGTTGGTTGGGCGTAAACGCAGCCCTCAAGCAGTAGGCAGGGCGGTGCGAAACAAAACACAAGCACACAGCATAAACTCAACCAACGGAAAATTCAGCAGTGATGTGAAGAGTTGAGGGAGGCACACTAATAATTTTAAAAAAACTGAATTTAGAATACGGACCGAATTTGGCTTACATTAATTTCAAAATTTGGAAAATCTTAAAATAATCTCTCCGCAAATGCTCCGAGAGACCGGCGCGTTGGAGCTTTCATATTTAAATGTAACAGAAACAAACTTTGCACTGGGATTGCCCGCATGACAAAATTAATTAATGTTTGTATTTACCTGAGAAAATGAAGCTATGGTTACGCGTCAGTTCAACTTATTAGAATAGAAACTCCTAAAAGTAAATGAAACAGGACTGGAGGACGGACGGGTTGGAATTAACCTGCTCAGTTCCCTGTCTTCCGAGCAACTCACAACTCCGTGCACTTTCCCAACGGTCAAAACCCACGGCCAAAAATCCTCCCTCGCTCTACTCTGTCTCGTCAATAAAATATCAACACACTTTGAATGAGCTACAGGATTGGAGGGAAGTTCGTCCCAAGGTTGTACTTGCCAAATCCAGATGGCATACGTTACACAAAAAGGAGAATAAAACAAGAAGTGCCATATGCACTTTTTTGCAAAATTCAAGAATTTCATTTTTCATCAGCTTTATTTGGGAGGGAGACGGAAATTCACGTTTTTAGCGCTAGACGAGAGGACGCGGCGCGGCCCGCTTGTAAATCCATTTGTATCCGAGCCCGAATAATAATCAAATTTTGCACATGATTTCTTGGCAACAAGAATTTGGTAAAAAGCAATCAATCGAATTCAACAATGGCAAGTGGAAATATGACACGAATTACGTATACTTGTGGCATAAATTGCAGTTGTTCTGAGTGGACTTTGAAATTTTGAATCAAGGGTCTGGAATACCAGTGTACGCGAGGCGAAGAATAGATTTCGATAAAATGATGGAAATGGACGAGGAGCACAGATTGTCCTCAGAAGAACCCGGAACTCGTTTTGGACTAGAGTTTACAACCCAGGTAGGTTGACGACACTTTTTGTTGACCAGTGCTATGTATTGAGAGGTCACATTCTGGAATTAAGTTTATAACTATACTACAATCCAGGGGTTGGGACGTTTATGTGATCTTGTCACATTCGGAGATTTGAAGCGGCTTCGCGAAGTCTGTAAAAGTTGGAATGATTTGGTTTCCAACCATCCACGCTTCCGCTTTGCTAATTGCACACTTGCAATGGATTGGGAGGTGAAGTGTGAGACCATGGCTATGAGCAACATGAAGTTTTGGCAAAATTTGACCCTTGATCGCATGTCTTTGAAGAGGAATTTATTCTTCAACGCTTACTGGGCACAGGCGTCAGCGCGGATTAAAATTCTGGAACTGAAACACGTTCGTGGCTCTTGGTGAGGGAACATATATGGCTGCTAAATATGCGTTGAAATGATCAATCTTTATTATATAGAAAACTGTAATTTGCAGCCAAACAGTGGGGCTCCTTATTAACAAATGCTCAGCATTGGAATCCATTTCGCTGGCCCTCACACATTTTGCTACAGAAAAGGTTCTGGTAGCAAGGGGAGCTCAACAAGGAAATCCAATTCGACAGGACGATATAAATAGGAACTTCCAAAATCTGTGTTGTCCCCACACGGATTTCGATGCTGGGAATTTTGGTATTTGTCCTCAAACCATCAAATCAATTATGATTGGAAATAACAAATCCATCCCTCTTTGCATTCTGGATCTTCTGGCCCGTCGAAGTGAAGGGAAATTGGAGAAAATAAAATTCGAAAATAATTCTGCAGTCGAGAACGATAATAATCTAATTCAAGTCATTCCAGCTTTTCCGGATGTGGCACAAATGCAGCCTTATTTTGAGAGGATGTTTCAAAACAGTATCAGAACACTTAGAGAAGTCAAATGGGACAATAATTGGAAGAATGGTTACGGAGTTTTCCAAACGTTGGCTCAAAGGGAGGGAGAACCAATGGGATTAGAACGGATTTCCTTTGGTGAAATAGTAAAAACGCCGGACCGGAATCGTTGGCGTATTGGTGGTGATCGTGACGTTCAACGCAACTTTGTACAGCCCATCCATCAATTTATCCATTCTCAAAGGTCGACTCTGGTCGAATTGGCCCTAAGCAGCAAACTTTACTCGGAGCTATTGGTCGGACTCGCAACTAGTTTACCAACAATGGATCATCTTCAAAGATTCAAACTTCGATTCGACCGCATTGATCACGACTTGACACGCGATACAAACATATTTCAAAATTGTCCTAATTTATCGGAAATTGAAATGACTGACTTTACTTATGCACGATACAGAGACAATCGTGGTTGGACAAGACAGATCTCCGCTTACCTGAGTCATCTTCCGCTTGGAATTCGTAAAATTACCTTCAGCCATTTCCTCCAACCACATGATTTCCGCCAAATCATTAACAGTCCAACTTTGTTGCTTTTAACTAAATTGGAAATGCGTGACAATAACAGGCTAGTATCTGATTCGGTGATGCAGCTCATCATTTCCAGACTCACACAACTGGAATGTTTGAAGATTGAATATGCATACATTCTTACGGATGCTGGTTTGACTGGGCTCGACCCAGTCGCATGTCAGGAGTCAGACAGATGTCGTAGTCAATCAATATTGCTGAAGGAGCCATTGCCGTTGACGATTCTTCCTGAGAATCGCAGCCTGCAAAGTCTTATCAGTAAGTTATTTGATGTGTCCAACCAAGGCGATGTTAATAGTTAAAACATGACTTTACTGTTAAAATGGTTTAATTTTTAAATTTTAGATATGCGTGAATTGGATTTCAAAGAGTGTGCTGGTGTGACAGATGTTACCCTTTGCTACGCAGTCCGCTTTCCGGAGCTAAATACGATTAATCTGACTGGTTGCAATGTACGTATTTCTAAATAATTCAATAGATGTGATCAATCTGAATTCTGAAGTATAATTTTGCATTGGTTATCGGTCAGGTGAGTGACATTGGCATTGTTTCGTTGGGAAAGCACAACCCGAACTTGAAATCTTTGATCATTAAGCGTAATAGCAGCGTTTCCCATTTTGGACTAAATCGCCTTTTGAATATCTCAAAGTCCATTAAAAATGTTCAAACAACTCAAGTAAGTTTGAATTGCAAAATATTTTTATGTACCGAGTTAAGTAGATCATGCAATTTGTTATTTAGGCTGTGGCTACTCCGTTTTGTGGTTCATATGTGAATGACTGCTACAAGGAAAATCAATTCTTCAAGGATATTGTGATCATCTGTCCAGAGAAACGACGTTTTGACATGAATTGAATTGAATGAACATCATGATTTTTAAACCCCAAATTCTGCACTAGCTGTCTCTTCTAGACAAGTTTTTCTACTAAACTCCTACTGAAAATTAGGCAATTGCGATTAAACGCTGTAAAAAGTCCTTCCTTCATTTATCCAATAAAATGAGCGTAAACCCGCCCAAACCCTGTTTCACTAAATTAATGGCCGGGCTATTGTCATTAGGGTGGGTTCAATATACGAGCACGGCCATTTTTACTCATCTTGACGACTCAGTTAATGTGTATGAAGGGCTTAATGACGAAAGTTGGAGCACTCCAGCACCGCCACTGAAACTTTTGTCAGAAACTAATAAAAGTGCAGAAGGGACTTTTATTCGAGTCATGTGGTCGCGTGCTGCTGTCACTCTTAACATCATAATGAACAACACCTATTCAACAGTCAGACCGTCAGTTGCAAAATGGAGAAAGTCATGCCGTATCTCTGAAAAGTAGAGAAAACCATTAAAATAGTATCACCTAGTTCTAGTTCTTAGCCATATAAATCTTATTCCAGCAGCCAAAGAGAAGGCGGCGACGATTTACGTAGTATTGAGGGATTTGTTTACTAACTTTGAAATCTGAAACGAAAACATACATGCCTAGTCATGGCAGGAGTCGAATTTTATTTGACAACAGGCCATATTTCTTCAAACGCTAAGGGCGAAAGGAGGATAGGATTCATCGGAGCTCAGCTCACCGTGGGAACTGGGAAAATGGGTTGACTGCATGGAAAATCCTTGCTTTCATTTTATGAGAAGTTGTCTTCCTTTTCCTCTCGTGCACTTATCCAGCTGTCCTTGTCTGAAAGGAAACAAAAACCGGGTGGATTACATTTTAGTGCTTCGCTTCCTTTCTTCCTTCTAGGAAATTTAAAATAAAGTGCACATTCAATTCTTTCTAAGTAAAGTTTAGCGGGAGCCAAGACAAGGAACCATTTGTCCTAAAAGTCGTATGTAATCACAAATGACGCTATGAACATTAATCCTTAAATCCATTTTTTCATTTTCCATGCTAGGACAGCGGCGGGGATGCCGCTTTACCCATGTTTACATGAATCCTCGTGATGCGTGCTTGGCTTTACCTTTCCAATGGAATTAGGACCATTGCATTGGAAAGGAATTAGCACTTACTCGTCAATTTTAGGATTTGACCACTCGTAAAATTCCTAAGCATGGGAGGAATCGAATTTACACTTAAAATTGGCCATGCATGCATGCATTTTGCCATTTTGCATTTTTCCGCAAGAATAAGCCACGTGAATAAATTAACCTGATAGACACAGTTTGAGAACTTTCGACGTACGAGGACGTGAATGCTTAGTTTTAGCAGCGCTCCTGTTTCATCTCTTAAAATGAAAATTCTATTTCTCACTGCTAGTGGCGTTGCTATTCAGTTAAAGCAGAAGGAAAGGCAAGAAGACATGCTTGTTTGGAACTCGACTGCAAGATTGATTATTTACACAGGAAGATTTATTCATTTGTGCTGGACATGATGGAAAGAAAATTTGACTTGAAAATGAAGGCAAACACCAAAGCCGTATCACAACTGTCAATCGCTAAACATCTTCTATTGTTTTACATTGTAGTTTGATTCCGCAAGTGCGGCACGGGACCCGCAAATCAATTTCACTTTTTCTCAATAAAATGAATAAAAGTTCATTGAATTCGGGTTCAACTTGGCTCAACGCAGTTACTCAGACACAAGGCGGTTCTGAAGGAATTTAAAGTGATTTTGATGACGATCCGACTTCGGACTGTGGGTTTATTGCTCGCAAACATTTCCAACTCTGACGTATGGCAGGCATACTTTACTTTTGCTGTCGGCTTTTGGGAAAATGGAGCTACTTTCTTGAAATGCAATGATCTCCTGTTCAGCAATTCATGTTAAACTCCTTTTGCGAAAATATGTTTTGAAAATTGAATTAAGTAAAAATTCATCAGTAAATGTAGTGTAGTGGCGTAGCACAGCCAGCTTTTCTGATGAATTTCAGAATTTCATGCCAAAAGTTCCATGTTGAAATTATGTTGTTCCTCAAGCCGCGCACTTTCCCTTGTAAAAATAAACAATCGAACCACCTCAGTTCAAGGACAAGTAAATCTAATCAAAACTTGCTCCCTACGCTTACTCTTAACTTCCACTCAAGTGTGTCCAAACTCAACGGAAAGGACACCCCCAAAAATATCCTTCAGGTCTGATTTATTTCTTTACTTGACATGAAACAACTTTCTTGGTGGGTTTCATTTCATAAATTATTTGGTCCAAAAATAGCTAGTCTTTCCTCAACCTAACCTGGTTCCAAACATCATTTAGCAGTAATTAGAGAAAAAATCAGAGGATGCCAAAGTTTGTATACAGTACGTACATATTGGAATGGAGGAGTGCCTGGCTACATGTAATGTTTTAGCTCAAATGTATTTCGGTTATTGACGATTACAGATAGCTAGTACTGTGACGGAAGTCGAGCACATTCTTCAAGGCGCACGGATATACTAGTATGTGTACTGTAGTGCTCAGAATATGAAATATTTCGGCATTTTCCTCCTCCGTCATGTCATCCGGACCAGACTTGAAGACTTCTTGCCTTGTATTCTGTGGCTCTGCGTGATGTGAATTATTCCTCGTGTTTTCCCCCCATTCGACTCTCCTATCAATGAATGTGACTCGAAGGAAGGGACACAGTTGAACTTTAGATTTCCAAGGAGCCACAAGCCCAAACCGGCACTTGCACTTGTCCACAACCACACAAAAAACATACAAATTGATAAAAGTCACACGCAATCACACAAAATGTCATTACGAGTAAATCGTTCGTAAGAAAAGTTCATTCTGGTATTATACCGGTTTATTTACATCCAGTGCGCGACACGACCAGGCCGCAGACGTGTAAAAATTTATTGACCCATGCCTCCCAAAGCAAATAAATCAAGACTGTTGGATTCGTAAATTCAAATTGCATTGTTTTAAATTGTGAATTCCAATTTGGTGGTCATCATTATTCCACTTAGAGAGTATTACGATGGCCCATTACGAATTCTCAAATCTATTGCATGTCACCTTATCTCCGTCATTTCAGTTAATAGCAGGAGCAGAATAGACAATGTGCAATTAGCTCCTCGACGCAACGTAATTATACACGCCTTTGTCAAATACCAAATGTCCTTCTCCACGGTCAATGCATAAGAAGCACTACGGACTCGACTCGAGGGACAATTAATTTTATGCAGATGACACTTTGCAGCAATTTGATTGTCTTTGCGTTCGGTTCCTGCTTCCCCATCGGATTCGGAGATCGGCAAAGTGTGCGGGTGCGGAGCAGGTGAAAGTGGATTTTAATAAGCTTTTGAGTACTACGGCTACGAGCTTTGGAGTGGAGTGCATTAAAGTGCAAGTGCTGGCAGTTTTTTTAACGAAGTCAAAATCCTTTTTTGAAGTGTAAGTAATACAATGGAACCTATTTATAGAATGAATGTGGAGATAAATAAGGAGATGGTTCGAGAAATACATGAATATTTGTATGCTACTTTAACATTGTGAGTAAGAATTTAATGTACGGTTTCCTAAAGTTAGTTTATTGAAAACCGCAACTAAATTATTTGTGAAGCTGAAGCCGAATATGTGTCGTTTTAATATTTGAAATAATCGAAATAATTGATTTCCGATAACCGAATTGTGTTTAAACTGGACGTCAATGCGGAGTGTGAATTAAAACACCCAAATTTCTTTAAAATTTAAAATTCCAATTTAACTAATGTAATACATCAATGTACGGACCGGACGAACGCGGTTTAATGATGTAATCAAAAGGCAATCAAAGTGAGATTAAAAATTGATCGCACAACACTGTCTTAATTGACAACAGTTGTTTTTTGTTCTGGTCGTATTTGGCTTTCTAATTAATGCAGGCAAGAAAATTTTGGTGCAAATACTAGCGTATTACAATGGTCAGCCAATTTATGGACCATGAGTAAGAGCAATTCTGTGCTGCCAGTGTCAGTGCAAATGGTTTAGAAAATGAATGAAGTCAATCCGATCCCATAGCCGTAATACACGTCCCCTTGCAATTCTAATTGGCATCAGATTTCAATTAATTTATGGATGTGCCAAACCAATAAATGCCAGACAGCTTCTTTCCCGAAACATGAGTTCCCTCAAGGAGCTCCGAGAGATTTAATTAATTTTGGGTTCAAATCCTTGTAAGTTGCTTAGAGATTTTGTACGGATGGTGGACCGCAAATGGCTTTTCCTTTAGATTAGAAATGAGTTCGGTTCCCCAAAGGAGTAGATTAGTGATTACGAGTCCTCAGATCTTTATTGTAACAGTCATATAGCAATAGCAATAAAACATGACAATTCCAGAGTCCGCGTCTCGCATCAACTAAACCCAAAGACCTTATAATGAGATGTTTCCTTGTATACAATAGCAGCGTGAATGAATTCTGGGATAATGCAACCGAATGACAAAATAGAAAACTTTTCAAACTTTAATTGAAATTTTATAGTTTTTTGCTCTTTTCATTTACTTTCGCCCAAATCAATTCCATCCTAACTCGCTGTGCCCGCCTTGCCTGCTGTCGCTCCTGCATGTCAATTCCTCGTCGTCGGTGTGGTATGAGCCCGAGAGAAACTTGCGTCGAATTTAATGATTCCTCCGCGTGTCGAAATAAGATTACAGTTTCCCAAAATATATGAGTTCCTTGTCTAACATGACCAAAGAAAGTTTCGCTGAACAACATTATTTGAGTTCCGTTGATTAAATTTGTTTTATAGTGAGAGTAGCTTCGTTCTTGCAGTGAAGATTCGGTTTCAAGTCTATTTCCTATATTCATTGTTAACTCTGCAGATTCTATGATGTATTTCTAAATTACACATATTGTGCCGTCGCCGGTCAAAGACAAATCAAATCACCTTCAGTTTGACATTTATACACGTTCTAGACTAGAATAGAAATGAGATTTCAGGAAAAGCTACATTTGAAACTCCCATCCTAGCGGCAGCGGCAATGCGAAAACTTCATGAAAAAGATCAAGCTGTCGTGCACTTTGTTGAACTTGGCCTTTTTCTTTCACTCATCGCGTGCGACGGTCTTTTAATCGTTTGTATTTGGTCATGATTACATCGACATTCACACAAACGAAGACTTCACTACATCACTCCCCGAATAATAATTCATTTCATATCCTTTGACCATGGCCTCCAATGTTTTGCTTGCAATTTGCAAGCTCCAGTCCTGTCCAGCATGCTAACTTTGGATTTGCAAATGTTCCACTGGTACATTGGCCTACAGCTAAAACCGCTTCCAGCCCACTTAATGCATGACGCTCCAAGTTGCCTTGATACAAGTATATCTCAAATTTGACTGTATTAATGTGTCATAACGGAAACTATTTTTTCTGTAAGCTCCATGTGAAGCAGACCATGCAGTTGAACAAATGTCAGTTTATTGTGGCGACCAGAAATAGTAGTAAATAGTAAAATCGGTTTATTTTCGATAACTATACTGCCTCTTAATTGAGGTTACCTGTTAGACACGGTATACAAAATACGATTTGTTAGATTCAAGGATCGGTTTAAAACATCTTGCAATTAATAAACTATTAAATACATAAAAATTTTGACAATGATTCTAAAATAATTTTTAATAACTTTTAACAATACTACTTTATAACTGCTTTAAATAAAATTTTTGAACGGCATTGTAAATTTAAAATGGTAAATTTTGATGGCTTATGCTTTAATCATAATGCAAGCGCAGCACCGTTTCGGTTTTATTTAAAGTATTAAAATATGGCTTCTTGTTAACAACTCTGTGCAGGTCGATCGCCATCGATATATAGTTTGCATTTTAGTATTTCAAAGTTGTGTTTAGCTAACCCAAACAGGAAATCGTTCCATGAGCCACCATGTTTTTATTCCATGGAATTTCCACCCCATCAAATGTTGAGTATAAAATTTGACACATCCATGTGCTATTTTTGACGCTTCAATTTGTTACACGACAGTTGCATTTGGAACTGGGGTGTTTTATGTGCAAGTTCGTTCACACAACAGTGTTTAATGCAGTTCAGCCAACCACACAAACTGATAAAAACCCCAAACAGAAATTAACAGGAAAGAAATGATAAAATGATGACTTCAGACCTGGAAGTTAATGCGTTGAAATGTGTACAGAATTTTTATTTGTCAAGTGATAAAGTAAGAACGGCTTTAAAATAATACATATTCCCGAGTAAATTTTAGAGGGATTTCCTTTATCACGCTGGCTGGCAACAAAAGTTAGAAAATTTGTGTTTGTACGCTAGGGTGGAATTGTAATTTCAGAATTTATTCCTCTCGATTAATTTCGGTGTTATTTTATACATCAAATTAGTAGATTTAGGGCTAACACACTAATTTCACTGACTTTATTCTGTTTCAGAGAATGCTGAAAATCCAAGAACAAAATTGGCTGGTCTTGAAAATTACCCTACCTTCTCAGAATGTGTGGCAACGACAAAGTTAATCAAACGGGACCCAATTCTTCTCTACTGACTTGTTCCCCCTTGAAGAAACCCAAGACCAGAATGAAATATCCAGTACATCAAACCAATCACCGCAGGCAAACGTTGAATTCCCGAATTCTATTCGGTGCACAACTCATCCATTTGTGCTATGTTACATTGCTCCTTTTATTAAACCTAGTCCTATTTACCCATGCTGACTGCTCAGTCAGCAAGAATCATGAAAGGCTCGATTGCAGAAATCTTAGCGTGGTTGGAAACTCGGAGGAGAAGCTCAGATTCATCCTGAATTCATTTTCGGTAAGTAAGCCTGTACGTGTATCATATACCATTACCTATATATTGCTAAAAATACATTTGAATTAATTTCAATAGGTTAAGCAAATCAAATACGTGGGGATCTTCCAGAGTAAGATTTCAACCTTGAACTTGGATTCCTTGTCTGGGTTTTCTTCTTTGGAGAAAGTGGAGGTGTTTGGATCAAATGTGAAGTTCTTGACCGGATCCCTTTCTCATTTCCCACAACTCCAATGCCTCAACATGTCTTCCAATATCCTCACGTCACTCGACGAATCCGTCTTTCAAAGTGGAGCAGGGAATGTGGCTCTGAGCATGGATCTTTCCAACAATAAGTTGTCATTCTTACCAAACAGCACATTCAACTTTAATTTGAAGTCTGTGCGGTTGAAAGGTACATAGTATTATTACAGTCTTGGATAAAATGACATGGCATGCATTTATATAGCGTTTTCAATTTTTGGACAGGAAATCAATTCAACTGCACTTGGGTCATGAGTTCTAGATTTTACAAATGGTACGCAACCACTGGGAAATTTAACTCCATTTTAGAAGAGCCAGATGAAACCACGTGTCAATTAAATGAAGAGGTTTTCCAAGGGCTATCATTCCTGGGGGCTTTGAAAGTTAAGGAGGTGAGTCAACCGCACTATTTTTGAAATGATGTACGCACACAAGGCCACATTTAAATGATTTATTCAGAATGCGACGGAGGAATGCAAAAGAATCACAAGCTTGACGCCGGGATGTCAATGCAATTTCCGGACAGTATTCCCGCGGAGGAACAAACTCCCACACAAGGATTACCCGGTCGTCCACACCAATTCTGAAGGGAATGTGTCATATTCTTTAAATATGAGCTGTATCAATGCGGATTTGGAACATTTGCCAAATATTTCTCCGTTCATATTGGATTTGGTTGTGGCGAATAATCGGATCTCGGATCTATCACCTTTGACGACGGATCCAGACTACAAGAATCTCATTGGATTGAATGCAAGTTACAATTTGATTTCAACGCTAAGTGATCTCTCCGACTCACCTTTCTTCAGTCAATTTCAATTCCTGTACCTGGATGGGAACAATATCTCTGAGGTATGGAAAGCAACGTCACTTTAATTTGCAGTTTAAATTTTAATGACTTGTCTGTTGTCTGTGCTCTGTGCCGCACGTACAGATAAACGAGATTGACATTGTGCGATTTTTCGCTCGATCAATTGACAATGACAACGATATTGAGTACATTGGTTTGGGAGAGAACGTCATCAGTTGTGACTGTGATACAGCAACCAAATTAAAGGTACTGCGAATGTTTAAATGAAAAAAGGAAACTAAATTGCTAATTTTTATTTAGCCCACCCTCGTTAAACATGAAAAAGTGATCAGAGACTGGAAATCCATTTACTGCAAGTCACCAAATATGACTGTACGTAATGTCAAAACTCAATTTTGTTCTACGAAGTTTAATGGAATTAAATGGGCAAATAATTCAATTTCAGATATGGGATTTGAAATACTATGACGTGTGCAAGTCAACTGTGATTGAGTCTGAAGAAGTTCACTGGTTCATCATTATCATTATTGAAGTTGTCTTAATTCTGTTCGTCATCATCAAAGTCTGGCACGACCAACGGGAGTTTCGAAGAAGTGGTTCCCTTCCCTTGTGTTCAACTTGGATCCCGCGACTCCCTTGTGACTTCATGCTGGAGGGTCTTAAGGATGCCCACCCGCATCCGAATGGTGGACATAATAAAGCCTGACAGTCACGTTCACATTAAGTACATCCGGGCAATTACATGTTCGCTTCGAATCTAAAACCTCACAAATCCCTTCTAGCTGCCAAAAGAAATGGAAGTTTTTGGATGGAGCTCAAGTGGAATGAAGAAAAGAGCAATTAAGATAGCTTCAAAATAAATGCGGTCCTTAAAGCCTCAAAAAGATTTTGTACAAAGTGATGTGAAGAACAATAATTGTGCGTTGTTTTATTATTTAATACATCACGTCCAAGTACCAAATTCTGGAGACAGTTTAGGTTAGTTAATTGCAAGTAAAACAGTTGTAAATTATGCGATTATGCATTAAGTACTCGCACAATCCGAGTGGAAGCATCAAACGTCCATATCGTAAATATTCTTAGTGACTAATTCCCACTACTTGGTTTATTGTTTAGTTAGAATTTTATAAATGCTTGCACGCAGCACTCGTAAACTATTTTATTTTTATCTTAATCAAACACACATTAATGACTGTGACTAACATATAATGCAATGCATGAGACTATTTTTCTGAATTGTTTGTACTTCTTTGTGACCAATTACAACATTTGTATATGCAGAAGTTATACAGTGGTACTCGCTTGCATTCAGTTGCATATAAAAGAAAGTCCAAGTGGTAAATTGAATTTGCTTTATTTATAGTAGTCAAGTGCAAAAAGAACCAAGGAAATACTTAAAAAGTTGTTTTCGGCTCTTCCAAAAACGTATTACTATATCTATAATATGTCATAAACTCTATAAGGAATTCAATTTTATACTAAGCCAGCAAATTGGTAACTTTGCTATTCAAGACATAATAGGGGACACGCTCACTTTACAATATCAAATCCTATAAATCTAGTCATAGCTGCAGTAAGTCACACTTGAAACTAAATTCACACTCATTGAGTACCAAGCACATCTAAATTGAGATTTCTTTTTTTAAAATTCGGGTGTGTGGCTGTGGCTCCATCACCAAATTCTATGTTATAGCTCACAACCAACTTAATAATTGCTCTTGCATTACAATAAAAGTGATCAGGGTTGCTTCCACTTTCAAAAACTCCCAGGTGTCGTCTAGCCCCTCTGGATATATTTCAAATAAAGTCTAAAAAACTTACATACTTTGCGGTAATGCGAGTTTGTGGGTTTTCAAATATTCGGAGTTGAGTTTTTAGGTTTTCTTTGGCTTAATTCCCATCCAGTGCCCCACCGTGACTACAACCCGCGACACATACTTCTGCAGAATTCGACGATGCAAGAGTCCAGGCAGGAGTGCCAAAAATAGCACTAAAACATGAATATCTAACTTGTACAACACACTCGATAAATATACTGGCAAAGAATTGTCATTTACCCAAAAAGTAAGCCAAAATAAGGTTGTTAACGGCGTTTCCAATCCACGCGAGAAGGATCAGCGATGTGATGACACTGGCTGCATACTAGATTAGACAAAAGAATTTAAGAGATTCAAAAGCAACATTCAAACAACAGCTAACGATTAGGTTGTCTCAAATGCTTACTATATTTGGCCTGTCCGTCTTCCATTCGTCAAGAGTAACTGAAATCAAAGAGTCACATAGGTATTTAAATGCACATAGAACATTTTCCCTAAACTTTAATTGTATCGCATACCTTGGAAATTCCAAATCTGAACACTGTAATATGTAATTCTGTTCACAAAAATCGAGAATTTCTTTTCCTTTTCTGGGGTCCAATCTTCTGGACTGCTGACTGACTTAGAGAGAACGGGAAGACAGAAGTCGGCCAGGGTTAAAATTAAGCCGACTACTGCAAAGGATGTAATTATTGACGGTTGAAGATACCACAATAACCTGTACAAAAATAATCAAATAAATATAAATATGTAAGGTTAGATTTCACAGCATCCCATTAACCACTCACCCAAATGTAAAGCTCACTGCTCCAGCTAAAAAGCAAGGGTAGATATCATTTTTCCAAATGAAGACGTCCAAAAGAACTGGACAGAGTTCACGACAATGGACTAGGTGGTTTTTCAGTAGCTCTTCATTCTGAAAACATAAATAAACACCTGAAACCATTCATAAACACGTAGCTACTGCGTATTACACTTCACAGTTCATATTTTATAGTCCTAATTTTAATTTAACAACTTTGTAATCAAATATGATGTGAACGACAGAAAGCAAAACCTGAGCGGGAACACACACAGGCCAAAATCGACCAGCTGAAATCCGCCCCTCCAAAGATTTGCATGGAAAGTCTTCAAAACTCCAGTTCGTAAAGTTAAACTAAATAGCTAAGACTTACCACAAGGATGTCCATTTTGAGGGTCATTGAAACCTGGGTTTGAATTTTCACGTGTATCACACAACCAAAACTACGATGGATAGCAACAACAACGAACGCAATCAGGCAGGCAGAATTGGACTTAAATGTGTGTCTCGTGGATTGTGCAAGTAAATGTGGACTGACCAGTGGGTTGTGATAAAATCAGTGGTGTTGGACTTTGTTTTGTAGTTGTCAGCAAAAGAACACGATAACGACAATTTTTAGAAATTTAGCAGTCGGGTTCTAGTCGGTCGGGCTTTTGCAAAAGTCGAGTCGGTCGGGATTTAGTTGGTCGGGCTTTTTAAATCGGCTGACCGACTCACCTCTAGATGGATAGCAACAACAACGAACGCAATCAGGCAGGCAGAATTGGACTTAAATGTGTGTCTCGTCTCGTGGATTGTGCAAGTAAATGTGGACTGACCAGTGGGTTGTGATAAAATCAGTGGTGTTGGACTTTGTTTTGTAGTTGTCAGCAAAAGAACACGATAACGACAATTTTTAGAATTGAGCTACAAAATTGGACGACGAATGTGGGCCCCCACGCTGCTGAGCATTAGGTGAGTTCTACACTCCAATGTGTGTGTTGGTGAAATGCAATGCATTGGAGTGCATGGCAGATGAGAGTGCGTTTTTAACCCACAATGTTTACGTGTTGCCGTCGCCATTCAGCAAATGATAAATTTGAAAGCTTTTGAAATTAACAATTAAAATGCCTGTTAAAGAAATCGTAAAATTAAGTGACGCTCAAAGGCCGTTATGAAGTCGGTTAAGAAATTACAAGATTAGGATTTACGATGTCTTGTTGTTTACAATGCTTTACAATACAAATTTGCTTTGCTTTTGAAATGATAAAGGCTGAACTGAACTTGAACTGTATCTGCTTGTATAATTAATTTGCAGGATGAAAATAGTTTGCAGTGCTACAAAAATTCAATGTTTCCAATTCCACACGGGCAAGATGCACCTCAAAACAATTCCTGGTAATCTCAAAGGAAAAAGTTCCAGCTCGCAGAATTGGCTCACTCGACAAATGAATGATCCGTACGTCAAAAAAGCCAGAGAGTTGGATTACAGGTAAAGATTGTAATAAATTTTGTAATTTCATGTGATATTTCATTCTATTGTGTTTGATTGCAGAGCCAGGAGTGCATTTAAGCTTCTTGAAATGGATGCGAAATTAAAAATATTAAAGCCTGGACTCACCGTAATTGAATGTGGTGCAGCTCCGGGAGCATGGAGTCAAGTAGTTGTGGAAAGAATTAATAGTGACAGCAGCGGTTAGTGCTTTTTTGATTTTACGTACAATTAGCGCTAATATTTGAGATAAAATAGGCGTTTTTATAAAATTCTTAAATTATTTTGCTGCACAGACCCCGACAAAAAGGTTGGAAAATTGATTGGGGTTGATTTGCTTCCTATCGCACCACTCGCTGGGGCGCATTTCCTCCCTTTCTGTGATTTTACAAATCCCGAGACTCAATTGCAAGTCCAAGAAGTATTATTTGGAAGTGGTAATGCTAATTCCTCGGAAGAGGATAAAAGAGTAGTTGATTTGATACTGAGTGATATGGCTCCCAATGCGACTGGAGTTCGGGACATGGACAGCACTCGGATATGTAA
>JAAXYW010001013.1:0-26274 GCA_036851895.1 Orthonychiurus folsomi
ATCCCCTGTTGAAATGAATTGACCAGTCGCGGGAATTGAAGCCGCCAATGTTGTGTACTGAACTTGAGCAAAGGAAACTAGCTCAGGCACATTTAGAAATCCCAAACTGGGAGCAAAACATGCAATTAAGCAAACTACTACAGTTATTAATTTCATGGTAAGAAATTGGGCAGTGACTGGATAAAACCTCGTTCTAAATATCGTTCGACTCAGATTCAGATTCAGGTATGGGAACAAATCTGTTCATTTGTATGATAAGTAGGCGATATCTTGAATTTGTTCAATGGCATGAATTACTTCATATTATCTAAGGAGCAGCTGCATTTGGAGTTCAGTTGATGATTTCAACTTTTTAATAGCAAGCATATCCATTACATGCAGCAAGCACAATTACTAATAACAAAAATACTTGAAAGTCCATACGTCGAGTTTGGATTAGATTTTAATGAGGTGACATAATTTGTATCGGCTTATCTGCAGGCATTTGGAATTCTCTTTTGTCCAAATGAGTCGATGCCATTTAAACGATTCGTCGAACCACCAGATAAGCAGTATACTACTACGGCGAAGCTAGTATTTCATTTCATTGCATAGCACTTTAGGTGGGGTTCGGCCGGTAGAAATGTGTATTGCAAAAAAATAGAATTTTGATTTATTAAAAATCAAAATGGTAATGCTGCAATTTCTTCAGATCCGCGCCTGCACCCACCATTATTAACATAGCATTGACGTGGGCATGAATTTGCGTAGATTCAAAGGGGAAAATGCGAAGATGAGACACTCACTGCAAATCACCGTGATTTGCAGATTAGATTACTCGGTCGGGGTGCACATGCAGTGGGGAGCGAGTAAATTAATAAACCCCAATGTTATCACTCTTAGCAAACAATCCAACTCGTAACTCACGGCAAATCACCGTGATTTGCAGATTAGATTACTCGGTCGGGGTGCACATGCAGTGGGGAGCGAGTAAATTAATAAACCCCAATGTTATCACTCTTAGCAAACAATCCAACTCATATTCGTTTCGGAAATTGCTCAAATTAAATTGAGGGAAAACGCTATTAGATTTAGCAGGCCAATTCGGGAAACAATTCCACCAGCACGTAAGGTTTAGAATAAAATGACCCGGTTAATACTGCTAGGTCTACTTGTCCTTGCACTAACATTGCTGCCAAAAATTTCAGCTCAAGGTACGAATATAAACGAAAGATTTATTCGTATTATCGGACTTATAAAATCCAATAATTGATTGCTTTTCAAAATACATTCTCCAGTATCTCCAGTTCTGGTCTGTTATTGGGATTCTCAGTCTCACCACAGGCTCAGTAAGTAATGTTACTGATGTAGGTGTACGCATGGCCGGTAAATATCTGACAATTTTTGCATATTTAGATGAGGGGATGTTTTCTGTTGAAGACATTGATCCAGATCTATGCACTCACATTATTTATCAAACCGCAGTCATCAACAGTCGAACATTTGAAATCCAAAGTGGAGATGACGCACTGGATTATGGTCCCACCGATGACCCTCCCGGAATTAATGGTATGCATGCATGGATCAAAATTATCAATTAGTTAAAGTTGAACATTTGATATGAAAAGTGAATGGTTTGACATCCAGTTTCATATTTCAGACATGTTTCGCAAGGTATTAGATCTGAAAACCAAAAACAGCGGTCTCCAAGTCTTCCTGTCTGTGGGAGGAGCCAAGGTGGAAAGCAAAGTGTTTTCCGATATGGCAAACGTTCCATCCAATCGTAAACTGTTTGTTGATAGTGTAGTGAAACTGTTTACGGAATTCATGTTTGATGGATTGGACGTTGATTGGCAGTATCCAACATTGGGGCTAGGTCGAGAAGAAGATCCAGAAAATTTTGTTACATTAATGAAGGTCAAAGAAAAACTCGGGCTGACAATATTCTTATACTTGATAATTAATTAACCGATTGAAATTGGAATAAAATTACATTTGAAGGAAATTACATTTGTAGGAACTCAAAGAGGCATTGGAAGATATGGCACCACCAAGAAAACTCACAGCAGTAGTGGGCAATCTAAACACTCAGGAGATGAGAGATGCGTACAATTTTACTTTATTAGCAGAGTATTTGACAATTTGACATAATATATACAAGAAAGATACAAGAAATATTTAATTAAGCTATTGTTCTGCTTAGGCATGTCAACTTCTTTAATGTAAAAACATTTGAATACATGGTACATTGGAATGGCTCATATGACACTGAGACGATTAGCCACCACAGCAAATTACATCCTTCAGGAGAAGATGGGGAGGAGTTTTTGGCAACGGTAGTAATGTTGTCATTGCCACCTTGTTGCATTTTGTCAAACTTACTTCTTTAATAAAATTATTTTTTTAGGCACAGGACGCGACATTAAAATATATAATTTCCGAAGATGTACCTTTGGACAAAATTGTACTAGGTGAGTGTTCCAAATGATACATTCATAAACGGGTATAGCATGGATT
Source organism: Orthonychiurus folsomi (assembly GCA_036851895.1). Taxonomy (NCBI): domain Eukaryota; kingdom Metazoa; phylum Arthropoda; class Collembola; order Poduromorpha; family Onychiuridae; genus Orthonychiurus; species Orthonychiurus folsomi. The sequence continues at coordinate 2,497 of JAAXYW010001013.1, forward strand.
CGGTTCACTTCATTGTTAAGGAGTTGCGGCTTATGGAAGAACATATACGCTTAAAACACGAGGCGAGCATGACATTGGAGATGCCGCGGAAGGCCCTGGAATTCCTTTCCAATTCACTAAAGAACCTGGTAAAATCGCTTATTTCGAGGTAAATCGCACAATTCTTGAGAAACAATGAAAGTCATCATTGAATCTATCAAACAAAACTAACACAGGTGTGCCTGAATTTGGCTGGAATTGCTGGTTGGGATTTTGTATACAACGATCGAAGCGTATATACTTATGCTTATAATAGAACACAGTGGATTGGATTTGATGATGTGGACAGCGTAAATAAAAAGGTGAACAGAAGTTAATGCAAAAATCGCTTTTTAAAATAATGAACCCGTCCGTTCCTTTGATGCCTAGGTGGAATGGGCGATGCGTAAAAATCAACTCTTGGGTGGAATTGCAATTTGGTCTCTGGATTTGGATGATTGCAAAAACTATTGCGGTGGATGGGAAACTACATGCCGTTTAACACAATTGATCAAAGACCGTTTGTAATTTGCAAATCAAAATTACTGTATTAACCGTAACCCCCGACCAGATTGTGAAAAATGGTTTACCAAGTGTGACGCGTGTGGACAATTTTTATGCAATCGGATTAATGCTAACCAAACTGTTCTCAGTTTTAATTTACAAAAAAAATAACATTGAATTCTTATTTTGTTGTTCAACTTCCAATTCTCGTTAATCTGATGATTGAGTTAAACTCTCAATATGAACCGTTTTTGGTCTACTCTTTCAACAATAGCGCATTTTTGCGCTTTTCTTATCTCAAATCTGAGCTTTCATAGCACTCCGCAAATGGTTGACGTCTGGCATTGCATTACCAAGATAAGGTCCAAGATAAGATAAGACACAGCATATGCACAAATTGAAACATTTTAACAGCATGAGCATGACATGATCATTCACAAAACTATTTCGCTTGGAGGGGCTCCTGAGGAAATTTTATGGACAAAATAGTTGATGTACAATTCTAGTTCACCGTGTTTTTAAGTTTTGGCTAATAAGAGTAAGTGAGGTTGGGTTGCGTTTATCTATTCTAATTTACATTGTACTTACTTGCAGTGTTTTATGGGTGGAGGATTCTTTGCATTATTCCTGCAATTGCACTACTGGCTTCCGTAATATTTGTTCCAAATGCTGAAGCAGGTATGCCATTTATGTAAATTACAAGTTACAAAAATTAATGACATCTTGAATTTTTTCCCAGCCACCACAAAAAAAGTATTTATTTGCTATTGGGGAAGTTGGTCCTTTTATAGAACAGGTAATTTTCCAAGTTCTATGCCTGTATTTGCAATTAACTTACACGTGAGATTTCTAAAATTTATATGAACATTAGGACACGGAAGACTTGTACCCGGAGACATGGATCCCACATTGTGTACACATTTGCTTTACAGTTTTGCCGGTATTAACCCTGACACTTATAGAATGCAGACTGAAGATATTGATCTCAGTCATGGCCCTGATGATGAACCGAAAGGAATCCAAAGTAACAGTAACAAATAGAGACAATAAAAAAAAATTTACAATTACAAATTTGCAAGACGTGTAATTGGAATTGAATACCGACAGACATGTACAGGCACACAATGGCTTTGCGAAATCAAAATAAGGACCTCAAAATCCTATTGGCAGTCGGAGGGGCTAATGCACCCAAAGAATTATTCTCTGCAATGGCGTCCACACCCGAAAATCGAGCATCCTTTATTCAAGGCGCCATGGATTTATTAATAAATTACAGATTTGATGGATTGGATCTGGATTGGGAGTATCCCGAAGCTCATGACAAGGAAAATTTTGTTTCTTTGGTCAGAGTAAGTGGATTGATTGAATTTGGTGTAGTTATTACTGTAATATCCAATAATAAATCTGTAAATCGTATTTTATAGGAACTTAAGCAGAATTTCACTACAAGGGGTTTAATATTAACAACAGCTGTAGTTGTCAATTTGGGACATATTGATGCCGGCTACGATGTCCGGAGGATATCTCAGTCAGTACTAAAACACGGCTAAGAAACCGAACACGTTACGTTTTCCTATCAGTCTTAATATTCTTTGTTTAGGTGGGTGGACTACATTAACATTATGGCTTACGATTTCAAAGGATTTAACACTGAAATTGGACATCAAAGTCCATTGTTTGGAAAAGAATCAGAAGGCGAGGCGGATCGGAACCTTACAGTTGTACGTTGACAGAAATACACCTATCTGTCTGTAATGTATCCGATGTTTAAATTAACACTGGGCATTTTGTTTTGCAGAGTGCAGCTGTAGAACACTACCTGTTCTTAGGGGCACCGCCCGAGAAGCTTGTTCTCGGTACTCACCTTAGTTAATTTTTTTAAATGCCACCAAAAATTAAACTTTTTGTGATCCTTTAAAGGTGTGCCAGCCTACGGCCGGACGTATACCTTGAAAAGTTTTGAGGAACACAATTTCTACGACGAAGCAAAAGGACCGGGACCTCCGTTTCAGTTTTCGAACACAACAGGTGTAATACAATACAACGAGGTAATAATCCGAATTTCAAAGATCCTACCCAGGCGCACAGGATATTCAGTAGAGATTCATTTTTTGTAATTTGTAGATATGCCTAAATCTGGTTGGAAACAATAGTTGGACGTTTAATTTTGATCATGAATACTACGTGCCATACGTTTACAACGATCAATACTGGATTGGCTATGACGAATGAATACAGTATTATTAGAAAGGTTTGTAAAATTAAGATTTACTGAAATTTGAACTATTACTCACAAATATTACGTGTACGCACGCACACTTGATATTTTAGGTGGATTACGCTGAAGAAAAGAATTTGGGGGGAATGATGATCTGGTCTTTGGAAATGGATGATTTCAGAAATCTGTGCGGTGCTTGGATGAGTTGGACTATTTCTTACACCGTCAAAGAAAGAATGTCACACCACGAGAGACGAAATGCTGTAAGCAGGTAAAAGTTTTATAATGAAGTTGACATCATTCTCCCAACGTCCCAACCCATGTTGATTGTTATTGTAAATATTTTTTTGTAAATAAAACGATGTTACAATTTCATTTGAAGGGTAAATTTATTGGAAATTTTGGAGTCAATAGCCAATCATTACGAACATTACAATTACGTTGCATGCATTATGCGCTAGAAGTGCTAGGGTACTACTCTTTAAGACAGACAAGAATAAAAATTGTGTAGATAACGAATGCCAGACTAAGACTCGTCAATGAAAACATGAATAGATTTAATTCCGGTTGCTTGTACCTATTCTTTTGCAACCAGTCAAGGACAGCCAATTCATCACTCAAATCACCGCGGTAAATAGATGGAAATTTTCGTCTGAAATACACGAGGGCAGGTATTTTGGCAACCCCCCACTTCTTTGCATATTTTGTATCATGGATTTTTACAAAAATAATATCTAGATTATCAGTCTCTTGATCGATTCGCTCGAGTTCTTCTAAAATTTCTTCGCAACGGGGACAATCTTCTGGTGGCTCGACTGGGAATATTTCATACAATAAATTTTTGCAATGATAGGCAAAAATTATATAGTAAATTAGTAAACATGTATCTTACAAAAGTAAACTGCAACGAAGTCTGAGTCGTCTAGGATTTTTTCCAACATTCTTCGATTCACTTCTTCGATCTCATCCTTCAGTTCAAATGCTTCATTGGAGGTGAGCCAGCCTAAGATTTGAGCTGGATCGTTTAGGTCCCCTTCATAAATCAGCGCCGTGCCTCGCCGGAAGTAGGCAAGAGTGGGAATTTGCATAATTCAAAATAATATCTAGATTATCAGTCTCTTGATCGATTCGCTCGAGTTCTTCTAAAATTTCTTCGCAACGGGGACAATCTTCTGGTGGCTCGACTGGGAATATATAATATATATCTTTTGAAATGTTAGATAAAAATTATGTAGCAAATTAGTGAACGTGTATCTTACAGAAGTAAACTGCAACGAAGTCTGAATCGTCTAGGATTTTTTCCAACATTCTTCGATTCACTTCTTCGATCTCGTCCTTTAGTTCAAATGCTTCATTGGACGTGAGCCAGCCTAAGATTTGAGCTGGATCGTTTAGGTCCCCTTCATAAATCAGCGCCGTGCCTCGCCGGAAGTAGGCAAGAGTGGGAATTTGCATAATTCCGAACTCCGCAGCTACATTTCCCTCTGGTACTTTCACCATGTCGATGCCTGCATTGTATTTGCAAAATTTAAATATATTTACCTCATATTAATTCAACAGTCTGTTTGGTCCTCTCGGTTGAGCATTAAGAAATTAAACACTTACCATATGAATCCGCATCATCATCGATTTCTTCTAGTGCTGCAAGAATAGAGACGCACTCATCGCATTCTTCTTCGTCAACTACAGAAATTTGGTAGTTTATCATTATACAAAATTGTGCTCAAAGAGTAAGTTTGTCTTACAAAAGAACACTGCCAGAAATGGGGAGGAGTCAACGAGTCGTTCCAACATGCGTTGATTCACAGCTTCGATTTCATCTGCAAGTTCTCGGTTATCACCATCAGACAACCACTCGAGTACTGTACGACGCATTGTTTATAATAAAACGCATAACTAGCTTGTATAAAATTAATATTGCCTTCAGACGTGCTTTACCCACCAGATTCCTCATTTTTCATGTCCCCTTCGAAGAGAAGTGGATTTCCGTTTCGAAAGTACAGGAGTGCCGGAAACGTCGTTATTCCATACCGTTTGGCTAGTTGAGGATCTGCGATTTTGACCATGTGAATCCCAAACAAGTCACACTCATCGTCGATCTTGGATAAATAAAATAGACAGTCAAATTCTTTGTAAGCTCAAATTGATCAGTTATTTACCTTCTCTAGTTCCATAAGTATTGTGTCACAAGCCCGACAAGGTTGTTTATCTGCAATTATAGAATTATTAATTTAAAAAATAATTGTGTCCCATACTTTACAACACAAATATAATTTCCGTATCGGGCAGCAACTCTCGTAAGCAACAATGTTGGGAAGAAATTGACACGACTTACAGAAAAAGACAGCCAAATAGTGGGTTTCAATGAGGAGTTGTTCCAGCATGCCACGAGTTACCATTTCGATCATTTCTTCAGTTTTGTGCTCTACAATCCAATGGAGAACATCCTCCTCTGCATCCAATTCCCCTTCATATACACTTGCCACTCCATTTTCAAAGTACACTAGAGCTGGAAATTCATTTACGCCCTGAGTGGATGCAAATTCCAAATCAGGTGTCGTCAGCATTGTCACTCCATGCCTGGCAACTTCGTCATCCACGTTTTCCAACTTCTCTAGTGTTTTTAGACAGCGACTGCAAAGTGCTTGTCTGACTAGAAAATTGACAACACACATTTATTTGAGATACCAGTAAAATGTATTTTCATTATGGACAAACTATTACTACTTAGTTCTAATATTGAAACCAAAAATATAATTCAATAAAACCTTACGTGCTTCTTGCTCCGGGTTTTCCTCGGTTTGTTTTTTTCGTCTGGATGAAGCGGAGTGTTTCTCAACTTCGCAGGCACTGCACTCAGTTTTGTTGTCTGTGTATTGTTAAATAAATATACCGCAATTCACCAGCAAGTACAATATTCAGTGCTCGGGTTATGTACACCTCAAAATAGATGTAATTGACATCAATGAAAAAACACATTTCTTACAAAATAAAACGACAATCGAGTGTTCCTCGGATTTGATTATCTCATCCAATTCGGCTCCACCGACTTCATTCATAGTAATTCCGCTGGGGTCCTTTCTCATTAGAAGCCATTCTAAAATCCGTTGCGGAGAGCGAAGGTCACCAGCAAATATGACAGGCTCATCGGATCCAAGTCTAAAACAATGCAAGCATATTGCCGTAATAAAAAATTCACCCATTCGTATATCTTGTATTTTTACCTGAAATACAGCAAGGCTGGTAAGGCATGAACCCCAAAAGATTTTGCCAATGCCCAATCATCGACTCGTACAAAGGCGATCCCTGCCCCATCCGCTTCGTCGTCAATTTCCTCCAATGCAGAAACGACCCTCTCGCATTGTTTGCACTCCGTCTCACTGACTATTTTAATTAAAAAATTTCTATTTGTATTAAGTTTTAAATTAGTAAAATCTTAGTGAGGATTTGAAATGATTTGCTTACAAAATAACACTGCAAGGTGATCCGTCATTTCCCGCATTCGATGTAACATCTTTTGATTCACTACTTCAATCTGCGCAGAGGTCAAATTTTAAAAATACAAATAAACACATTTCTCATCGTACAAAACAAATTTTTCCCTCACCTGGTCATTTAAAATCATATTTTCAGGAGCCGTCAGCCAATCTAACATTTCTTCCTCATCTTCCAAGTCCTCGTCGTATTTGATGTGTCTCCCCTTCCGAAATAAAATCAATCCAGGCAATTCCCGCACCCCGTATTTCTTGGCGATGACATGATCACTCATTTTGGCAATTGGGATTCCAAACGTTGCGGCATCCTCTGCAATCAATGAGGCGCGGCGAAGGGCACGCGCGGATTGTGTGTCCGAATAATTTGTAACTTAATACAGAAATTAAATTTTGTTAAGGCATGGGTGCAATTTAAAGTCCAAATGCTGCGAATTTTGGCTTACAAAAAAGTACGGCGAGATAGTCAGAATCTCCAATCAAATCATCCAAATCACTTCTCGTCAATTCCGGCAGCGCCTCAAATTTCCGCTGATACACCAACCATTCCAGGACTTCCTCTCCCAAATCCCCTGCGAGTGTGGACACAATTTATTCAGAAAATTTTTGGAAAAATATCTTTTAAATCCATTGCAAAATTAAACTTTCTACGTTATTAGGCTTGTACAATAAATCAGTCATAAAATCCACTTTCACGAAGTGTGAGATTAATAATTTGGATTTATTAATTTAAACAATGAATTCTTCTTTAAAATTGTCCATTCTTTTTATAATGAGTTAAAATCTTGATCAATGTGTTAATTAAGAAACTTAATTAACTTCATAAGAGTTTTTGTGGCATATTGGTTTATAAGCGTTTGATTCCTGCACGAATGCGGGAGATTACGAATACGAATAATACTTAATTAAATTATTTTAATTTAAATTGGTTTTTCTTTTGAGCATCTGAATATAATTTTTAGTTGAACACCCGTGTGATTTTTTCAAAGATAGAGTTGACGAGGGAGCTGGTTGTGGAGGTCGTCGCCGCCGTCTTGGAGGTCCCACGTGGGCCTGGAAGTCAAAAATCAGGATACAAATATTTTACACAAGGATCTTAGCATCTTTCCTTTAAAAAAACAACATACAAGAGACAAAACTACAAGACATGTACAAGACACACAGGTACACTAGAAGTAATGTTGAAAATAGTGTCACACAGGGCCCTCTACCCCGGGGGGAGTGTATTCAACCTAACCTGATGAAAGCTTCCCTGTTGTCAGGATTCGTTTCCGAACCTCCTCCCGTCTTTGTTTCTCCAGTTGTGATAAATGTTCTTCTTCAGCCTTGAGTCGTGCCCTCATTTGTTTCTCAGTTTCAACCTCTTCATCCTCCTCCTCTTCCGAGTCATCCTCTTCACTGGCGGACTCCGCCTCTTCCTCACAGGGACAGTGGCCACCGCCGCGATGTTTCTTTTTCTTTGATTCTTTTCCCCCCGGGGTAGAATCAGTGACCTTAACCATACCTGCGCAAAGATCCATTGTTGGTGGACAGCATCGGTAGGACTGGGCCGAGGTTTCATACTCATCCTTCAAACTCATCAAAACGCATTTGTTCGGTTCTAATTCCATTCCAAATTTATTTTATTATAAACTTTTTACAAACCTATGTTTTATTTTCTGACTTACCATCATCAAATCCACTGCTGATAGCATGTATCCTCCGCATCCACCCCAACACCGCTCCCTCGTCACTCAATTCACCTGCACACGACCGTCTCAAGACACTTGAAGTTTTCTAAAACTACCATGCAAGCGAGGCAAGTGTAGCTAAGCTCAAATTTTATTTTGTGACTCACCTTTGTACACGGACGGAAGACCACCTTGATAGTACACTAATTTAGGGAAGTCCTTGATCCCCAACTCCTCAGCCACCGTCAGATCCGTCGTTTTGACCAATTGGATCCCAACCTCATCAGCGTCACTGTCATGTACAATAATTTACAGTCAGATTAACCCACTTATTTGCTGACATAATTGATTTTAAAATATTATATTTTCACTCGTCTATGGTTTCCAGCTCATGTAACACATCTGTACAAACTTGGGTGCAGGAATCTTCATCTGGTTCAAATTAAAGGCGGGTGTTTTTAAAATTGCAAAAATTTGGCAGGTCGGTGTCAAGTGTTTACTTTAAATAAAAATATGGTACTTACAGAAAAGGACGGCGACGTGATCCAATTCATCCAACAGCATTCGAAGGGTGCGGCGATCCACCTCCTCGATGACATCCCTTGGACTTCGTTTGAGTTTTAGAAGCCATTCCAGAACCGCCTCCTCTTTCGTCAAATCATGGCCAGGGTAAATCTGAGGGAATTTGGCACGGAAGTAAACCAGGGTTGGAAGGGGATCCAAATCATATTCACGAAGCATGGCCTCATCCGAGATTTTGACAAATGCAATGTTCTCACTGTCTGCCTCGTCGTCGATATTTTCAAGGTCTTGTAGGATCCGAACTGACTTTTTATCGGTTGGGTGGTCTAGAGAACAAAAGTGGATCACAACGCAAACCTTCAAGCTTTGATGTGTTAAATTTTATAGTGAGAAATTACAAAAGAAAACAACGACGTGCTCATTAATGTCCAGCATCCTTTGCAACATCTTTAAATTGACCTCTTCAATTCGATCCGGGAGTTCAAGGGTTTCTTCATCCGTCAGCCAAGTCAAAACCTCATCTTCATCAGACAAATCTCCCTTGAAGAAAAGTGGTTCCCCATTCCGGAACATGACCAGGGCCGGATATGTCTTGATGTTTAATTTCTTTCCAAATTCAATTTCCTCGGTTGTCACCATTTGGATCCCAGCCTCATCCGTGTCATCATCCAGAGATTCCAATTGATTTAAAATTGAAGAACATTCTCCTTCACCTTCGTCACAAGGACCACCTGATGTGACAAACAAGTTCCATTACAATTTGGCACTTTGATTTGCATTTCTAGGTTTTGTAAAATTCTACTCACTGAAAAAAACGGCAACGTATTGATGGGTGCTCACTAATTTTTCCAGCATTTCGTCGGTTACCTCTTCGATGGTGTCTGTAGTTCGCTGGTCAACTATAGTTAATATTTAAAAATGTAATTAAGCACATTAGTTGTAATAAATTATAATTAATTTACCTAGCCATTTGAGTACTTCTTCCTCGTTGTTCAAATCCCCTTCGTACACACTTGGAACGCGATTCTCGAAATACACTAGGACCGGGAGTTCTTCAAGTCCGTATTCCTTGGCTTCGGAATCATCATCAATTTTGACAAACAGTATTCCGTGTGTGTCACACTCTAAAAAGTGAAATGTTAATTACTCCTTTGAATTAATTAATGAAGTTTTAATAAATTAATTTACCATCGTCGATATTTTCTAGCTCATTGAGAATTCGTAGGTCTGCCTTGTCATCTTTATCATCTGTTTCAGAATTACACAATTAGTTATTGAACAATGGGTGTAGGATTAATTTAATAATTAATTTTTGCATTTTGTATTTGAGCAACTTAAACTCACAGAAAAGGGCTGCCACGTATGGATTTTTGTCAATAAGTTGATCCAGCATTTCGTCAGTGACTTCCTCAATTTCATCTAATGGATAGATACAAATTTAAGATCATTATTACGTTGTTAGAATATCGTGGCACTGCACTTGCGAACGCACCTGACTGCAATTGGTGAAGAAGCCAAGCTAAGACGTTGTCCTCATCACTCAATTCTCCTTCGTATAAATGCGGAACGCGGTTTTCAAAGTAGACTAGGGCTGGAATGGATATCCCCAATTCCCTGACTTTGGCTTCATCCGAAATTTTGACAAATATGATCCCATGTATTGTCACACTCATCGTCTTGAATAATTTAACATAAAATTGGTTAATTTAAGAGAGATTAACCAATAAGTGAATTTTTACCTATATTTTCGAGCTCATCAATGATCTTTTGGCTCTTCCTCTGTGCTTTATCGTCTAAACATTCAGAACAATTGACGGCCTTCAAGATTGAACATTCCACCAATCTTAATATTTGCGTCACCCTTGTCGTCCTTTTCAAGTTTGATTTAGTGTCGACATCGCTTTTATATGCGCATTTCGCATTGAAAACAATTATATGTGAATAGAACAAAGGATGACAAGGGTGACATTAGAAATTAAGAAACCGAATAAAATCAACAGGTGAAATAACACAAATGCTAAGGAAGTGATTGCCTACTTCCAGGGTGAAGGACAAAGAAAAAAAATAAAATAAATGAAGCATAATATAGAGCCTTACAAAAGAGAACAGCCACATCGTCGTGCTCAGCTTACATGCAAAATAAAAATAAAATAAAAATGATTGCATTTCATCTCGGTTAGTTGTGAATGAGTCCCTGTTATAATAAACGTTTAAATGAGTAAATGCCTGAGTGCAAACACGGAGTAATTCCACTGTTTGAAAAAGTATTAATTTATTTCATTCCAGTGGATCCGTGGTCGTGTATGCTGACAATTAATGATTTATCGTAATTTAGTAGTAGTGGTACATTGATTACGAACAGAATAACGAGAAGTGAGAGAATAGGGTATTGGAATGCCTTACAGAATAGGACGGCGAGCTGCTGATTGTTGGTAATCAATTTCTCCAGCATTTCATCAGTTACCTCTTCAATTTCATCGGTCTCTTGTTGCTGGACTGTACAAGAAAATAAAAATTACGTTCAAAACCATACAACATTTAATTGTGATCTCTGAAAGTAATGCCTTTGGTTTTCCACTCTTAGCTCCTTGGGTTATTGTCACTCAAACCCCATTATAGGGGAGCAGGACGGAGTGACATTTTACATAAAGATTAGCATTGAGAATCACACAAATCAAATAATAAATACTACGTTTAAAACTCACTTAACCAACTGAGTACCACATCTTCCTTCAATAAATCTCCTTCATAGACTGAAGGGATGGAATTTTCAAAGTACACCAATCTAGTATTTATATTTTAGTTGTGAGAAATTTGTCCACATTTGAATATGAAACTGAACGGACTGTGCTCAAATTCTTACTTGGGTGTTTCATCTATTCCATATTCGGCAGCTTCAGATAAATCATCAATCTTGACAAAAATTATCCCCTTTTGATCACATTCATCGTCTTGAATAATTAAAATTAAATCAAATTAAATTAAATCAACAAAATTAACAAATATATACAAAAAAATTACCGATGTTTTCTAGTTCGTTTAGAACCTCACGAGACTCTTTTTGGTCTTCAGAATCTAAGAACCATAACAGAATGTAGTTTAAGATCACGTTCAACACTTTACCTGGTACCAGTACCACCATTATCTATGCGCCACGACATTAGCAAATACTATGAAAGTCCTGCTTGTTGATTTGTTAACTTACAGAAAAGAACAGCCAAATATTTTGATTCCTTGATGAGGCGGTCCAACATTTCATCAGTAACATCCTCGATTTCGTCCGAGCTCAATTGGTGCAAAACTGCGAAACCAGTTTAAAGTATAATTCTTTTAAATATAAATATCGATACATAAATAAAATTCCAAACCCACGCCAAGCCAGGACGTTATCCTCATCTCGGAGATCACCTGATTGTAACAATATAAAAATAATATAAAATATATATATGTGTAAAAGTCGTATTAACAGGAAGTCCGCCTGTGTTAACGTGTTAAACGTTTAATTACCGTCGTAGAGATTGGGAATCCTATTTTCAAAATAGACGAGTGTCGGCAATGAGTCTATTCCATGCTCCTTTGCGGCTTTCTTGTCTTCCGTTTTAACAAATTCAATCCCACTCCTGCCACAATCATCGTCTATGTGTTCAAGTTCCTTTAGAGAAGCGGCGGACAAAGGTGAACTGTCATCTGAACAGGAAAAATTAAAAATGCTTTGTAGAAAATATTGCTATAGTTTTTCATCGAAAATATAAAAATGGATTGCATACAAAATAGGACAACCAAATGATCAACGGATTCAATGAGAGTCGCCAGTGCCTTAAAACTGACGCTCTCAATTTCTTCATCTTCTTCATCTCCAGTGTTTTTATTCTGAATCAGCCACTCCAATACTTGTTCCTCTTTGGTCAAATCCCCTTCGAACACAATCGGTATTTTGGAACGGTAGTAAACGAGTGATGGAAGATTGTTTAAATTGTACTCATCAGCCAATTCATCATCGTTAATTTTAACGAATGCAATTCCGAGCTCATCTGCTTCCTTTTGACAAAACAGTATTTTATGTTTTCTAACGAATTATGAATTAAATTAGAATTTATGTTGTTATTAAGTAATTTCTTACGTCATCGATGTTTTCTAGCTCTTTAAGCGCCTTATCACACTTGCGACAATCCGGTGTGTCTGGATCAAATAAAATAATTATTAGTTTTTGTTTGCTGGATGTAGCATAAGCCAAAATGATTACAAGTGCTCACGACCAAATGTTTACGTTATTAGAGCAATCAATTAATTACAATGCTAGGTATTAATACTTAAGCCGCCTCGTTCCTATTTCCATTCACATTCCGTTTGTATTGCTAAATCCGTGCAGTTGCCGATTGAAAAAACTTAAAAAATACTTTTTATTAATTTAATTTTCATTGGATCTGTAAAAAGTTGTGTGTTATTATAAAGAATAAATACTCGACGAAATTTACATCTGAAAAAACAGTGGTAATGCATTTGGCCTTTAAATTCATCGTGATCGTCTAATTTCCAACATCTCTTGCGCCTACTAAGCTATGTGACGCATTTCTAGCTAGTTTAACCTGATAAGCAAAAATGAGCATGCACACTTATATGCTTTATTCAACTTAAATTCCTCAAAAAGACATTCGGCACTACGCAGGCAGATTCGCAAATAATAATTTTGTTTGAGGAAAGCAAGATCTCACGAGACGGAACCAAAAAAAATTAATTTGAATGTTCTATCCGTGTTGGCTAAAAATAAAAAAAACGCATTCAAAATCAAGTAAGTGTTCCATATTACGACCTTCTAAAGCATGAGAAAAACTTGCTTTTGAAATAAAACTTCTCGGATTTCTGCCTTACTTTTTTCTCTGCAACCCGCATGTGATGGACCTTTTAATAGTGGTTCGGGATAAGGTGAAGGGTGGAGATAAAAAATTAGATAAATTTAAAATATTTGTCATATGCTTGCGTTTAGCTGACTAGTTATAATTATGCTAGCGAAGAATATGAGTTCGTGTAGACAAACTCTACAACTGCTGTAAGGTTTAACTTTTATGAAAGAAAAACAATAAAATGTGCTCACAGAAGAGAACGGCCACGAACGGTGTTTCATTTACAATTTTGTCTAAAATTTTGGCATTGACTTCCTCTATTCTGATATATAGATAAATAAATTATGAATTAGGGCAAGTTCATTCGTCACACAAATTTTGCCAGCGAACTGTGCGTTTCTGCGTGAGTACCTGTCAGGGTTGTCCATACTCTCCAAACTGGTAAGGAATTCCAGCACACTGTCTCCATTCTCCAAATCACCAGTAAAATGGACGGGCTCTTTGTTGCGGAAATACGTGAGTGCAGGGAATTCATTAATGTTGTACGTCTTTGCAGTCCGCTTGTCATTTATTTTGACAAAATCGACCCCAAAATTATCCGTTTTGTCATCAATTTGTTCCAGAGAACTTAGGGCGGAATCACATGGCTTACAATTTTTGGAGTCTGTTCAGAATATATATTGAATGCATTACAAGTCTCAATAGTCAGGTTTTAATATCCAACAATGCAACCATAAAGTGAGTTTTGCATCAAGAATTTAAAGAGCGAAGTTTGTAAATTCTGTTTCACTGTTGCTAAATTGCTCACTATTTGCAAGGAAATTCTACAATAGCAGCTACCCTTCAACGGTAATTATTTAAATTGTCAAGTAGTCGTTAACTTAGCAAGATGGCATCTCTAAATCCCGATGCTTTTTGCATGCATAAAATTTCAACCTTAAAGAAATCATCCAAAACATTGATCAATTCCGCTTCCAACTATTTTGTACACTTTGGCCGTAATTCTAGACTTGAATTGGGAAACAATTGTATACATTCCCTTATCTAGACAAGGATGGACTTAGCTCCTCCATTCCTCTGGCCAATCTATTTCCGTATCCAACCAAGCTAGTGGGTCACCATGTTAATTCCGAGTCTATAATTAGAGTCCCCGAGGATCATGGAAAAGGAGGGAGCGGAAAGAAGAGAACTCACACCAAAAAACAGCCACGTAGTCTTTTTCCTGTAATAGTTTGGTCAGTTGTCGTCCATTGACTTCTTCGATGACACCTTGACCGGCAGTGGCCTTCCCCTTGGCCCCAAGCACAAGTTGACCTTCCCATATGAAAAGGCTCACCAGCACTACACCAAGGGTCACGAGCCTCAGACCCATTCTTCCAACCCACGGACTGACTTCAACTCTTCACTCCCAATCCACCACTCGTCGTTTTGCAAAATTAGAAGCTGCACACATTGCCAATTTTTTTTCGACGGAGTTGAGTGAAAGTATTTTTAGCTTCACAACCAATCCGGATCTTACAAATTCACATAAAAATTCTCACCAGGTTGGCATTCAGGCACATTCTGAGTTTACCAAGTTGACCTCTGGTTTAAATAAAGTTTTGAAAATGTTAGTAAGGCAAATTAGTATATTTCGCTTGACGGCATGATTTGTATATGAGCTTGGGTGATGCGGATCAATTGAGGAAGGAGAAAAAATTTTAATTTGCTTATCTGGGCTAAATCGGTATCGCTTGCCAAATAAATTAATAGATGTGAATTTATGCAAAAAAAGGTTTAACAGCTCAATACCAGAAATAAATTTGAACATTTTTATTTTTGCAAAAAAAATGACAATAGAAGTGAAAAATTTAATTACTCAAATACTCATGGAGGATGCTTTGATGCCAGTTCGATTTATAGCTGAATTTCTAGCTCACGTGTATAACTAATTGTTTTCTAAAATGGGTTGGGCACGAAACTGGATTGATTCTCCCGCGAGGATTTGTTCAAAAACAATTATCTGCAACAAAAATTGTTAATTTGAAAGTTTGTGTACTAAAATTTTAGAGTTCTGTAAATAACAAACCGTGTTAGCTCCTGTTCTCAACAAAGCGGCTGGAACGTAAAGCGTGTGTTGAGGTCCAACTTCAAAGTAACGACCAAGATTGAATCCATTTACAAAAACGATTCCCTTTGTCCACCCACTCATATCAATGAATGTTTCAGTTGGGTTTCCTGTAATTGTGAATGTGGTCCTGAACGCAGCAGGAGCTTTCACTTTTTCTCCGGTCATTTGACGCCAGGAAGTTAATCTAATAATGGACAATTAAAACAAAACGTTTACAATAGTTTGGCTGGTAAACACGAACCGAGATGAGATTATTACCCAGTAGCCCATCTGGCTTTAAATTCCAGTGCAATAATTTCAAAATTTGTTGCTTGAATTCCGTCCAGCAAGAAAGTTCCACTCGGAATTCCCTTCTGCTGAAGGAAATCATTTGCCAAACCAAAATTAACTCTTGCCATATTCTCAACCAAAATCTCAATTGTGTGTGGCCCATTAGATGGCACCAGTAATTCTGCTTCCAAATCGCTGTACCCAAAAACCATTAGTTATTCTATTGCTCCGCCCGTTAAAGTAAGTCGGTCTAATCAAAAAACGCATTACCTGTTGATTACGTATCGTCCTTTTACTGCCTTCGTATTTTTGGTTGCTTGAATCTCACCATTCACAAGCAAAATACCATAATCTTTTATTGGACCCGCCTACAAAATTATAAGTTTGTGATTGAATGAGTAAAATAAACTGTTGTGATCCAAAAATTTTGCAAATTTGTTTGCATGCCTTTAACATTGTTCCATTTTGTATAGTTTGTGTGGTCCTATATAACACATATCCGTAACTTTGACCATTGTCAGCATTCATTGGCAGCATTTCCATTGATACTGGCTGTGGCATTGTGAATTTGGCAATTGAAGGAACTTGATCCAAAAGATCTTGGAAAGTAAGATATTCCTGAATAGTAACAGAGGGATATGCTGATTTTGGTTGCATTGGAATGAGAGGTGGCCTGTGTAGAGGTGGGACTTGGTATTGATCGATAAGAGTTTGGGCAGCAAAATATTTATCCGTGTAGTCTCCGGACTCGGACAGTGGACAATCGTAGTCTAACGGCAAATTAATTAATTCTTAGTTGGCAGGATTGTGTATTGGCTTTTTCGTATTTATTACCATAACTTGTCACATCAGGTGCATAGCCAGGAGGAGCGGTTTGGGAATTCGCTCCAGCCATAAAACCAAAATTAGTTCCACCGTGGAACATATAGAAATTAACTGATCCGTTGTAGTTCTTTAAGATTGTTTCTAGGACTTGGGTAAATTCTATTGCAAGGTGTAAATATGTCATAAAAAATTCAAAAATTATTTAGAATTTTTTTTTAATATTTTACGTTGGGTTGGGATTGTGTGATGTTCCTCAAACCAATGATCAAACCACCCTGCCCAATATTCCATAACCATAACGGGTTGATTGGGCTGATATTGTAACAATGCGTCTAGATTTTGCTCAGGATTTATTTGGAAATTAGATGTGAGTAGGATTCCATCCAAGGAGCCATTCCTTCCGTTCAAACTTGAGTCGGATGTAAAGAGGAGGACATCTAGTCCATTGCTCAAGTAGGTTTGTTTTATAAATTCCAAATACGATTTATCAATTGGACTAAAGGATGCGTACTCATTTTCAATCTGTACAAACAAACATAGAGACATACATGTTTATAATCAGGTCAAAAACACTTGACTTTGTGATGCCAAATATCCAAGTTATCTCTGACCTCTGAATAGGATACTCTGTTTATATTTGACCTACCTGAGTAGCAATGATGGGGCCGCCTCTGTGGAAAACCAAATCTGAGATGCGGGGAATTAGGTTGTCAAAATAAGCCTTGACCCGTTGCAAGTACGGCGCATATCCACTTCGTACTTTCATGTCAGGATCTCTTTGTAGCCAACTGGAATTTCAAATAGTTGTGAATTAATGAACAGTTATCTACAGCTTTAATTTGGTGGACTTCATATTTGGCAAAGAAACCTAGGGAATCCTCCAAACTCCCACTCAGAACAAATGTATGGCCCTGGGCGGAATATGACCAACAAATCTTCCTCTTTAGCCATTTGAATAAATCGTCGGAGATCCAAAAAAGTGGACATGTCGTTTTGCCCATTTCCAAAATCAAAAACTCCTCGTCGAGGTTCATGTAGATTCCAAGGGACATAAGTTTCTACGGTATTGGCCCCAACCCCTCGCAATTTTTTCAGACGATCCCTCCAAAGGCTGGGATGGATTCGGAAATAATGTACGGCTCCGCTTATGATTCGAATGTCTTTGCCATTCAGCCTGTAATTAAATGAAATTGGAGTAAATTTGTTTTCAATTCTCTGGAACTGATTTATACTTGAAAAATCCAGGAGTGTCGGCTGTCAAACCAGATGTAATTCCACCCGCCCCAAAATACTCATAAACCGTTGGAAGCTCCTGAGCGACCACAGCAGCGGTGCTCATTGCCTGAAATTGGATTTAAATATTTTTTTGGAAAATTGTTAATTAATGCATTACGTTTTGATTGTATAATTTTAAGTTTAAGCATGGCTGGGCCAAGTCAAAAGGAGACCATCGCGTATCGTTACCGGGATCCGACGTTAAGATTCCATAAAACTAAAATTCTTACAAGCAAAAGAAGACTAGCTTTCTCCATGACTGAAAATTACGTTGTTACTATTTCTCCAAACTCCAAGCCACAAATGTTAAATGTACATGTTGAATCTTTTGACAGCGGCTTAAAATGACCACTTGACAAGTGAAATTATTCATATTTGTTTCAACTCTTCCGCTGAGCCACTTCATTTCCAGTCCTATCTAATATTTATCACCATTCCTTATAAGTGCAAACAAACTTGTTGTTTCACTCCCATTGTACAAGTTGAAGATCTCAAGCTAGCACGGCATGATAATTGACAAATGACATGCACATGTTTGACCTGCAGTCCGAGTCCGATGCGCAGGTAGAAACTGGGGTTTTACTTGCGAATGGGCTCAGCTCACTCAATTCTCAACTAGAAAAAAATGGTTATAAATTTCCTAATCGGGAGTAAATTATTCAAAGGACCTTGACTCACACTTCGTCCATTGAGGTTGATAATCTTAGAAGTACGGTTCGTATTGACAACGTTGTCTAAATTGGGACATACATTTGTAAGAATGATAGTTTGCTAGTCATGAAAAAACTTTAAATGCACGTTCCTTAACAATATCCAGCGTTCTCATTAATTAAGTGCAATTTGCAGCAACATGTCCCTCAATCTCCCTTGTGTTTCACAATTGCTAACTTTTACGCTTTGGCCAAAGCAGAGCAACATTATCAATGCAAGTGATTGAATAAAATATTTAATAAAATTAGTTGTCACCTCTTGTAAATCCTGTTACACCGGCTGGAATTTGTACTTGAAGTTCAACCAAGCTCCAAGCTCCTATTACTGATAATTGGTTAAGACCCTGCTATAGTAAATACTGGTTATGCATGTGCAAAGAGGACCTCTGAATTTGAGTATGTACGGAGAAACTGATACACGTGTAAAAGCTGGAGGCATTTCAGTCTAGTGAAATAAGGGACGAGGAGAGGAAACGGTCTTAAGTAACTGTGATGCGAATATGAACTAACTATATATTATGAACTTGAGGAGCTTTACAAACTAATCACGTTATATAGTTTTTTTAATATATTTTATTAGAATCAAAATGTCATGCTTTATTGGCTATACTTTTGCTGGCATAATATGCCTTTAGGATTTAGGAGGCAATGAAGAACTCTAATAATTCGTTTGGATGCATTTGCTCAAATGAAAGAATTTTATATACAGAAAATAGATTGCATTTATTTTTCCTATGAATTCTTTTATCTTATCGCCAATCAAATTTCAGTCAAATTTGCTGGAGTTCGCTTGCTACTTTGCTAGCTATTTTTTATTTGTGCTATTTTGCGTACTATCACCACGCCATGAAGGTTCACTGACATTTTCTAAGTTTAGTATAATGTAAGTGACTCCCTTGTACATGTACTTTAAATTTTGAACTCCTCCGTAGTTTTGGTCAAATTGAACTCTAATGCTCTTTTGTATTTGCGCGCTTTCCGAAAAGATTTACTAAAAAATCGTAAAAATTTGAATCACACAGAATCACTGCTAAGTTTAAAATAGGAACCAGAAATTAATTAAACCACATCTAAAATGGCGTTAGAATGCCGAAGTGCAGTGCACTGTACAACCAAAGCATGAGGCAAGTTGGAAAAGTTGACTTTCTGATGGGACGGCGGTGAAAATTCAATTTTTCTGCAACCAATTCTGCCATCATTAAATATGACATAACACTCGAACTTATAAGAAAGTTTAACTTTCGGCTGCATCAGTGTATTGACATTGGCAGCCACTTTACTCATTCCTTTATCCTTGCGAAATCAAACATGAGAGACGCCGTTTGGAGGACTTGGAACATATTGAGGTAAATTCACGAGTTTATTCAAAAAAAAATGTATACATCTCTCATTTGGCGAGAGTTCCACTTTATGCACACTCTGTATTAATGGCAAAATAAATTACGAGGCTGAAATGGTTTTTTAATATTTTAGGCGTACGCAGTTCCGGAATCTATTCCAAGTACGTTCGGTATCAGTTCAAAGCAGGTTCGGCTTGCATTTTTCCCAAGTTCTAGCCATCAAACTACACCATATTTTTCACAACGCAAGCCTGATTGTTCAAACTCGTTCAATGTCTGCCTCAAACCCTATAGCTATGCCAGCAAAATCAGCAGATGTGACTGCGGAAAATGTCCACGAATTCTTGGTTGTGAATACTGTCAATTCCAACATTCGGACAATTACATTTAACCGCCCAGCCAAGAAAAATGCCATGAACAAGTTGGTAAGAGCATTAAGTTCGAGTTGTACTTCATTATCATTTGGAAAACGTCTTTAAAATGAAATGTGCTGATAATTCAAAGGTGTTTAATGCTATGGAGAACGCCATTCGAGACGCCACCGCAGATAACTCTGTAAATATAATTGTGATCACAGGGACCGGGGACTATTTCTCTGCTGGAGCAGACGTCAAGGAAGGATTTAACCCGGATTTTCGAATGACGGTGCCTTTTATGTTAGAAAATTTTGAAATGGACATTACGCATTATTATATTTTATGTAGTACTTGGTATTAATTAGCTGGGCTTTTGCAGGTATCTGACAAACGCTTTCATTGACTGCAATAAACCAATTGTTGCAATCGTTAATGGTTCAGCAATTGGGATAGGTGTAACAATGCTCGGTCTTTGTGACGCCGTTTACTCTACCGATTCAGTAAGAATTTCAATTTTAATTGGAATTACCACATATATTTATAATAGACATATAATTAGCAGGCTAATCCGATTTTTGTATTTAAATCATAAGGCATCGTTCTGGACACCATTTAGTCAACTCGGAATTTGTGCTGAAGCTTGTTCGTCGTACACGTTTCCCAGAATCATGGGATATGCAAAGGTATACTAGGTATACAACGTAATTTTGCAAAATCGTGGTGTGCTATTTTTCTGACTAGACCATTACGATACTACTGGTTCTAGGCTGGTGACATGCTGATGTTTGGCGCCAAAATAAATGCACAACAAGCGGAAAGGTGTGGTCTTGTTTCACAAATTTTTTCCCAAGACAAGCTGGAAAGTGAAGCCTGGAGTAGGATCAATGCATTGGCTAAGCTGCCCATGAAAGTAAGCAAACCGAAATGTGTAGTAATCCAAAAGTGTTAACTTTCTTTTTCTTTTTTCTAGTCACTGATATATTCCAAGGAACTTGTTAGAGGAAGAGAACGTGAAGTGATGCGGCAAGTCAATGAAAACGAGGCAGAGAAATTGATCGACCTAGTTGAAACGAAGCTTAAATCCGGATCATAATTAGAATTTAATGACGAATAAAAGAGAATTTTACTTCGAAAATAATGTGAAATTAAGTACCTGCACGGAACTTTAGTTGTGGTTGACTCGTGGAATTATTTGAATCAAGTGTATTAAGAATATGATAATTGCATTATAATCAAGAGGTGCAATAAAATCATAAATACATCGAATTGGGAGTCTATGTTGGATGTGATGTGAGACAAACTTCTTAGAGGCATCTGCCGAAACCGACCCCAAGCTATTCAAGTACTTTCCGCAGACCAGCACTATTTCCGGATGACGATTCCGAAATTCACATGAATCATTGGACGAAAGTTCGTTCAGCCAAATCTAAGATGAGCTATCTTGTAATTAAAGTTTTAGTTGCTTGTGAGTAAAAATTTCTGCGCTAATCATCTGCGAGTTTGAATGCAGCTTAGAACTCTAAGTGACGGCAAGTTTTACAATTATGTTGGATAAAAATACCCAAGCTCAAGAATTTAATTGACTAATTACATTGCAGACGATTGATACTTTGCTAAAATTGCTTAAGCTGTAAATTAAGTTCTTCGTGTTCAATGCTAGGATGCAATAAATTAACACAGAAGACATGGTGGTGCGAACCTTTTTTATTGAAATTGCAATTAACTGAGCTAAAGTACATATGATATTCAACTAATTCTTTACATTTAGAGTAAAACCCAACCCCCCAAACAATCTACATAATCAAATCAAGCGTGGATTACTTTTACTATCCAAAATGTTTTTATTCACAGTTTACTACGTTAAATGCACTCAAGTCTAACTCTAAATTACGCTAACTGTGCACCGTTAACCCGCAGTGGCAGGTCATTATAAATTGCAAACCTCTTGCTCCGACGGTGATTTGATCCATCCACCAAAAAAAGTGCTGCAATCGCAAGCAGATAGCCTACGAAATATATACGCAGATAGCCTACGATATACTACGTTCTGCGAACGAATCTGTTCTCTTAGAATCACTAATTGAACCATTATCAGTAATGCGTTTGTACAGACGCAAACCAAACTAATTTAAACAAGAATACGTAAATCCTCTCAAAATATACTTCTGTGCCCCATGTTGCTCGGCCCGAAGATAACCCAGGCTGTTGAATGGCAAATCTACAAGATTCCAATTTTACTGTATACGGACATAGCCATATAGATTTAAAACAGTTTCCTTTAGCCGGTGAAATTAACATTCTTCAAAAAAAAGTCTAATCAAAGCCTAACCGCGCAACAGAATTACCAAATCCAGGCTCTACTTTAAATAATCAACAATTCATTTTTTTTATTTTTGGTTTCAGTTCCCTTCCCTTTACAGTATCAAAATATATTTCGGCCGTCTTGAACACTAATCGGTTTGTCGCATGCGAAAGGAGTCAAGGCAAGCCAATAATTTGGATTTAAAAATACTACCTATCACTTTTATCACAAATGGGCGTGATGCACTTCCTTTGTTACCTCCAAATTAACAAATAACACATAGCCCGGATACTTCTTTCCCAGTCGTTTTAGGTGGACAATTGACAAGTTTTCTACCCACTAGCCGCGGCTTGAGCCTTTTCATCTCTTCCAAATTAAAATCAGGGTCTAGCTCAGGGGTCTTTGGGCTTTGGGCGGAAGAGGGAACAGGGCCGGAGTCCGTGCAATCCAATCGTTTTGGGGAATCCTTTGAATTCTCGTCGGGAGTAGTTGGGGTGGGAGATCCTTTTCGTGGAGAAGATGACCCAATTGCGTTTAGTCCAGCAATATTTATACGGATTTTGTTAGGTGCCACCACCGGCTGGAGTGCATCACCTGAGAATAATTCAATGCGATTAGAACAGAAGGTAACAAACCGGTAAAACATAAATCTGAAGGTTAAATAAATACGCACCTTTGAAATCCAAATTCCCGTCAATTTGTGCAACTAGAGAACCAACAGACGCGGAAGTTATCTCGTCCTCCTCCGTCAAATCAATGTCTAATGGAGCAGGAGAACCTTTATCTGAGATTTGTCCCTGATGCGAGTCCTCGTCCAATGTCAATTCCATCGGAACCGAATTCTCCTGGACCTGATATTCCTTACTCATGATGACCTGATCCTCAGCAACGTCCTCCCACTCAGGAGGTTCCACTTTGATTTTCGGAAAATCAAATTGCCAACTATTGTAGGAAATTCGTTCGGGCTCCTCAGCGGCAACCACCGATTGACTTTGATTAGAATCCAAACCCAAGGCAAACCCAAAGACACCACCATTGACCTCAGAACCAGTCAAAATACCAGGTATACTTGCACTTGATTCATCGTCATCGTGAATGAGAATTGGTGACAAAATGGATTGACTACTAAGAGATGCCAACAAGGGCAAACTCGAAATTTGTTTCATATTATTTTCAGGTTCAACATTGTTTGACTCAGTTTCAGAATTATGTTTTAAAATTTGGCCATTTTCGGGCTCTTTTTTCTCGTTTACATCATTAGATTGAGGCTCATCGTCCTCTACATCAATCTCCATAAGTACAACATCTTTTTTCCCTTCTTTAATT
>JAAXYW010001014.1:0-26248 GCA_036851895.1 Orthonychiurus folsomi
AAACAGAAGTTTTCCGGGAAAAATGGATTAAAATGTCGAATTTCAGAAGTGTGGGAGGTCATTGACCCGGAAGTGCCAAAAAATTTAGTAGCTTCAATGAATCGACGTCTTCAAGCCGTATTAGCAGCCAAGGGTGGTCCGACGAAGTACTAAGTATGATTTGTTACCAGCTTCAATCAATTTCTGTGCTAAAAATAGCAAATTTATTAACTGTCCAAATAATTTTTCCTGCCCCTTTTCAGGAATATTATAGTTAGTAATTTTTTTAAAAAAAGGGTCAACATTTGAATAAAACCGGATCGGTTATACTGAAAGCTATTGAAATTGCCTTGAAAAGTAGACTCGTTTCAATTAAAAATATTAACACAAACCAAAGTTATGACCGTTTGAATTTTCAAATGGGAGGTGCCCAAATAATTTTTCCGCCTACTGTACGTACGTAGCACAGCGCAGCCCCGCGCCAAGGCGCGCCAACACTCAAACTTTCTCCATCCACTGCACTGCCTATGCCATAGCCCCCCATTACAAGTTTGAAACATTAAAACCACTTTTCTCCAAACGCATAAACCCTCGCCGTCCACATCCGCCTCCCCAATAAATGTTTTTATGTCCTTTCCTCCATTCCCAAACAAAATTTCACCTTTAGTAAAGGAAGGAGCGAACGCAACATTTTATTTCCCTTACTACATACCCATCCAGCTACAATAGAATGGAGCCCATTTCCATCCGATCCTTCCTTTAGTTCCTGGAGCAGGTGGACTCACGTCGTCCGTCAGTTTGGGTCCAAGGGCCACCGCCACAGTACAGTATGCATGCACCCTCAATTATTTCTCAGGTGCCCTCATTCCATGCAATTGTGGAGTATGATCCAATGAAGCGGTTTGTTGTCGGTTTTTATTGGAAATGTAAATACAAATACGGGAAGAAGTAAAATGATGGAAAATGGGTTGAGTTATTTGATTTGAATGAAAAGCCTAGTTTTTGGCGGGCGTTTTGATACGGCCTTGGTTTATACACACTACACGTGTGTAGATCTTGATCTTTGATTTCTAACGGGTTACGTACGTGAGTGCGTGGTGGTTTGGATGGAGGTCGTTAGGGCCTACGTGTTATGGGGTCTGGGATAAGATGCAGTTGTGGAAGTGCTTGCCCGGATGAAGGTTGGGGGAGGTCAGCAGCCTCCTCCGCCAGTGGGAGTCAAGTTGAGTTGCTCTGGGTCAGTTCTACAAGGAGACGACCCCAGTCTCGTAATTTATTGACGCCTTTCCCCCAAATCACCTTCCGGAAGGAAAACCCGGAGCCGAAAGCTCCTAAAAAACCCAGGTCCGACGCCCGAATGGTGAATAGAGGAATGAAAATTCGCATCGCAATCTGCAAGCATTCAAAAGATACGAATGGCAAGAAATGGCAAACGCCATTCTTCTTTTCATTATTTCCCATATTTTCAAAATGGAAATCCTTTCTACTCAAATTTAATTGCTCTGGCATAGCATAGGCTTCCGCGGCACTTCAAAATTAATTGCTTCCCTTCATCGGGCGTACGGGATTGGAAAGGAATTCCAAGGGCTTTTTACGACCTCTGCCACAATCCAGGTTGTAAAATGAAGGCATCATTTTATGTGTTCCGCTTTTCACATTTATTTGAGAGTGAATGGAGCACAGTTCGTAGTGGGCGGTCAGAATGGTATGTTTGTATGTAATTTTATGGAGGAAATGAAGGAGGAAGGATTTGCACACGTATTTTAGATAATACACTTTATTGAATATACTCAAGACAGTTAAATAGGTGGTACGGGGGGATATAGTTTTACAAACAAAGGAGGCGTCTTCAGTTCCCACACTTTCTCCATTTTATTTTTATTATAATAATAAATACATGTGTTTGGATTCTTTTTAGGTTGCGATTTCCCCGGACTGCCCCCCTCCTCCCCGAGGGTGGGTAACGTCAACGTAAGTCTATGTAGTGCGCTGTGTTGTAGTGACCTAGTGTTACTGGATCCTAGCTTTGGGTGGAACACGATTATACAAAATACTATTTTACCGACCCCCCAAATCCCATGTAGTTCAACTCAGTGCCAAGTAAAACTACCCAGAAAACTACCAAGGAAACTACCCAGGAGATACTAACCGAAAAATGGATTACAAATCAATTCCAAGTGCATATTTTATGTAGTACACATTGCAAATTTTAATTAATGCGGGGTGTCCTTTTGGTAAATGGAGACTAGACTCTGGTAACATGACTCACTGACTAAAGCACAACTCCTCCCACCGCAATTAAATTAGCAGAAAACTTAATCGATCGTAACTGCAATTAACATAACATTAATAGTCTAGTCAAGTAACTAAGTAATTAAGTACACAGTTTAAGTCCTTAGCGTACGCATGACTAACTCCCAGGGTCAGGGTGGGGGTGAAGGGTTGAGTGTCCGGGGGTCAAACACGTTAAGTCTCCCTGTAGTAAAATATAATGTATGTATTTCCACAGCTCACCCTTTTCACACCCCACCCCACCCCTGCTCCACTGCACAAAGACAGGAAATGAAATCCGCTGACGTCACAACAATCCCAAGCCCCTCCCCTTCGTCTAAAACCGACGACTAACGTAACGTAATGTAATGTAACGCTAATTAAAAGGTGTGTCTGTACATCAAGTCCCCCGCGTTAGCCCCTTCCGGGTCATAACAGTTGTAATAGAATAGTTGTATGTGTTTTGTAATAAGTCTATGCCGTAGTAGTAGTAGTTAGGTTTAAACCCAAAGTTAAAGGGGGCCAACCACTAGAGGGGGCTACTACTACATACGTAAGTGGGGTGACCTGGGACTTAAATTAAGGGCTCTGTTTGTACACCGACCGACTAAACAATTACATTAGACAAGTGTTGCATCATGAAAAGCACAGGTCGACCAAAAAGCCGTGGCACTTGACACCGTTTTTGCCGGTTTTACTTGTAATATATAAGACTTTTGGTCGACCCACGAGTTATCATCATTTCTTTCCTTTCACATTACAAAAAAGGCTACTCAGTGAGTTGTAATTCTTTTTTTTAATTAACGCGGACAACCGCGGTTCCAAAAAATCCTACCTAGTTCCATGTTAACGTTAAAGTTAATATTAAAGTTATTCCCCGTGTCTAACAAGGGTAGCTGGAGCGCGGGTCATACGCGCGGACGCGCATGTCCCACGGAACACGAGCCACGAGTCTAAAGCCAATCAACTAACCACAACATCCACGACGATTAACACGTAAACATTTTGACCTACAAATCCTTTTTTCGGAGACTCACTTATGTACAGATAACATGGGGAGGTTTTTTTTCTTCAGTTTTTGAATCCTCGCGCCTTCCCCCTTCCTGAGGTGTATGCGCGCGCGGGTCTCGCGCTGGACCTAAACTTTCGACAAAAGAGTCCCCTGCCCTTTAAGTAGTCCCTAACTCCTATTGAAATTGTACTTTGCGACCAGGCAGGGTGGCTATTCGTGGCGGAGCTGGGGTAAGGATACAAGGAAAGGTCAAGTGAGGTCAAAGGTCAACACATCAGCAGAGCAGCAAGAGACAATTACAATGACGTACGGGACAGGAAAGGAAATAACCACCAGCTCCGCAAGAAATCCCCCCGAAAGTAAAGTGGCTGGGGACCCTTTTGTCGAAGGGTGGGGAGGGGGGTACTTGACTCCCCTCCACCAGGTGGCGCCTTCCGCATTTGCTTTGACTCGCTCGTCCCTCTCCAGGGTATGGCCCCTTAGTTACCTTAATGTAGTCTTCCATCACAATGAACAACTAAGGCCCATCCTTGAAGGGTACTCAGACTCCTCTACAACGAATCTACACGAAGAGATTTGTAATTTGCAAAAAATTGTAAAATTGTTTTGTAGTCATCCTTCATGCACCATTTGAAGTGGAAATGTACAATTTTGCAGGGGGTGGCAGAGAAAGCCGCGCTGCGGCACGCCAAGCCGCGCCAAGTAATAAGTACCAAAACACATTTCGCTCTCCCGCTTTTCAATAATTCCAAATGCACCTTTCATCCCACTAATCCTCTTTTTTGCGCGCCCGTCTCAATCTTTCAACAGAGAAAAATAGGAACTATTTTAGTTGAGGAAAAACTCCGCGCTTTCATTTTATATAGTAATTTCGCGACTCTGACACCCAACGGCGTGACACGACTTGAATTTGTTCACATTAATTATTAAATACGCATGCTTTATTCCTAAACAGGTTGAAAATAACATTGGTTTTGTAGCATTCGAAAATAAACGATTCCCGTGGGCCTCCTTGATGCAAAACCAAAAAATGAACCAACCAGAGGCCTCAATAAAAGCACAAGAAAAATCCGCCTCAGGCCTCAACAATACAACACGATTATGTGGAAGCCTTTGAAAAAAATTCCCATCCAATATTAAAATCCATGCAGTAATTTCAGAAAAACATACGACGACTGTAAATAGCAAACCCGTACCGCCCCCGCCCGTCCACGCGCGAGCATTGAAAACTGGAACAATGGATGGGGGTGTTGGGATCTGGCAATTACCTACACTGAAGCCTGTGAATAATTAATAATTCAACCTGGGGCTGGTGGAAGTGGAAAAATTGAGGACTGGGAATGATAATTTGAAATCCCAACATGTGGATTCCCCTTGAATTCAGTTCAACAAAACAATGGGGATGGAGTGTGGGCTTTTCTTCAAATTAATTAGTGAATCACTTTATTTTATGTCCTGGCTGGATGGAGGGCTGGGGTTTTATTTCGAGGGGGGTTCCAAATTCTAATTTTAAATAAAATTTTAAGTATAATTTCAAACTCGGGTGTATCAAATTTAAATTTTTTAAAGGAACTTTTCAATTCTGCTTTGTGTAAACGACATAGTATTTTGTTACACCACCCGCACCCTCCCAAATATGGATTGGTAAAATCCTGTATTCTGGCACCTGGAGCCATAGGAGTTGTGTAAAACGTTGAAATTATTCAGGAGGAGGGGAGGCGCGTTGGGGGAGTTGGATTCAAGGTAAAATTTGTAATCATTTCCGATTTCCCTGGAACTCCACTCCACAAATGGAAAATTTTTATTCAATTATGCTCCATGCAAATGCAATCCCTTCCCTATCCCGTCTGCCTTTGCTGTACCACCAATCCAACCCACCGGAGTCCAGCGGAACACAAATCAATATCCAAATTCACCCAATTTAATTTAATATTCATTTTCATTGCTCACGGCAAGGAGGGAGGCACAAGCACACGCGCTCGCTCGGGGTCAGCCGTCCCCAGGTGGGGGGTGGAGGTTATCTACTCCCCACCCACAGATCTCCCAACTACAAAAAAACCCCAAAAGGATCCATTCCCTCCCAACTCCGTCGCCCCAATTAACTTTTTAATTAAAATTCTACTCGCCCGCCAACTTTCTCCCTGCAAACGTAGTACATATGATCCCATTCACTTTCTCCTTCCTTTCTCCTACCCAAACTTTTAATAGTTTACGTTCCTTCCTTTGCCAAAAAAAATCCTTCAAAATCCTCCAAAACTCTGAACGTGGCATCGTCGGATAAAAATTAATTTGATTGGCGGGAGGGTCGGTGGATGGGTCATGTCATTAAATTTGAATTTCTGGCTGAGGTTGGCGCCAGCTTGCTCCGGTGCGGTGCCGGGCGTGTAATTATTCGAGGGTTGATTTTTTTTTACATTTTTTTACTCCGAAAAAAAAGAAGGGTTATTTTAAGATTGAAATTGAGGGAAACGGGAGGTCGCATGTTGAGAGGGCGGGAAATTGAAGAGAAATTCAAACTGGTGGATATGGACATGCAATGGAAGGTATTTTGTGAAATGAAAAATAAGGGAACTGAGGAGGCGGAGGAGGGAAAGGAAAGTTGGTTTATGGATCGGGGAAAAAGAAATGAAGGGGGAAAGAATGGAGGAATCGATCGCATCGAGAGCCAAGATATTTTTTGATAATAATAATGCTTGGCGAGGCTGGGGCCGGGGCTTGTCTTGGGCTTGAATGGGGGGAAAAGAGAAAAACACTCACTCGCCCGCCTGCCTGCCCTCCCTCACCGGGAATTCATATGAAAGAGAATATTGATAAAAGTAATAACAAAATCCATCCAACGGCCACTTCCGCCCTCCCCCTGTCTCCATCCACCGCCCCAGCCCTGGACCCAACCAAACTTCATTACACGTCCACCACCTCCTCATCCTCATCAAACATTTTTCAAATTACAACGGCGCGGGCATTTACAAATCACAAACCAAAGTGAAAGTCAGGATTTGAATTCTTAGGTGGTGGTGGGAAACCTTGATTGAACTCTAATTACAAATGAAACTAAATTTGGAATGAGTTTGTAATTAGAAACGTACATAGCTCAGATGGCGGGAAATTTTGAATTTGTTGTAATTAAAATTGTGAAGTAAATCCCAGATCATCCAAAATTGGAGGCGGTGGGTCTTTGGATTCGGAACTTGGTGGACAGTAATACATTGCAAAGAAAAGGACCCTTTGTTTTCATTACGGGTGAAGGGGTGGGTGGATTAATGCAGGGCTAACCCTTTTCCTCCCACGCACGCACGTCGTGCGTGCATACGTACGTATGTATATGCCATACACACCGACTTGGACAACAACAATTTCCCCTCCCCATTTGGTGGGGATATCTTTGGTATCCGGAATCGGAGGGGTATTGGGTGTCTGGAAACATAAGATGACTCATCCCCTTCAAAATGACCGCGTCCCCATCCCCGTCAAAAATCCGTCCAACCTGCCCGTAATTGGACACGGCGCCCCGGATTTCCCCTCCGAAAACTGACAAGGCGAGGGAATTCCGACTTCCAAAAATCCCACGGCTGCTGCCGGCCCACCAAACTTTCCCGGCCAACCAAAAACTGTCATTTCGGATTTTCCCTCCAACTGACTTCCTCCGCTCAACAAAAGTTTTCCTCGTGTCAATCCAAATTCAAAGGGAAAGTTTCCTGAGGTAATATGTGATTGGTNCAACCAAAAACTGTCATTTCGGATTTTCCCTCCAACTGACTTCCTCCGCTCAACAAAAGTTTTCCTCGTGTCAATCCAAATTCAAAGGGAAAGTTTCCTGGGGTAATATGTGATTGGTCAGCGGTGACCTCGCGTCGTGACCTCTAAGTAAACTGTAACTTATGTACATACGTATACATGTCAATTCAGGATGGGTTTAAAATTTTTTAAATGAAATAAAGGAATCGTGCATTGTGCGTGTTACAGGTTGTCATAGAAACGGGTAAGGCGGGGATCGGTTGACTGAATAATTATTCAAATCCAAAAGCCCGGCTAGCAATTTATTTGCTGTGGATCCACGCTCTATTTCATTAGGGAGATTAGCCAGCCTGGGGATGGACGAATGGATGGTTGGGGTGGATGGCATAGATTTCCCAAAATTCGGGGTTTTCGGACCCAAAAGGAAAACCAGGGTGGAATTGGAATAAATTCAACTCAGCTGGTGTCCTCACTTTCCCTTCCCTTCCGTCTCCGTCCCTTCGACTTGGACTTAATGGACGTCGTCACCCTTAATTAACATCAAGTGCTCCCTTTCCCTCCAGGGAGAGGGGACAGGGATTTCTTGATGACCTACAACACGGAAAAGGTCATTCCTCCACTTCAATTCAGGCGGAAATCATTTCTTATGAACCAATTGAATATTTAGTTTGAAAAAAACATCGGATTTGAATGACGCAGATTAGAAAAAAACATTATCAGGTCGAAGGTCACGTCACCCACGCCAACAATTCATTTACTCTCCTACAACTAATTTGAAGAAGAGGAAAAGGCGGAGCGCCCCCACAAATGAGTCAGAAAATGATGAGGATTAATTTTGTTGTGGTTCCGACATGTGGAAATTCTTGCGAAATATTTAGTATGGCTCGCATTTTCTTTATCTTCCGCTGAGTTCGGAGGTGGGGACTTTCCCCCCACCATTCCCCAATCAAGACGAAGATGGCCTGTTGTGCCGTGCTGGCCTGTGTCTCAAGACAAGAAGTAGTTTTGCGCGTAGTTTCAAAAAGTTATGACTGAGGGGGGAAATATGGACGGCGTCCATGCCTTGGCTGGCGTGGGATGGCCTGGACTTTATTGATCTTCCCGCCATTTCATCTCCCAAATAAATATCTTCCCCACCGCCCGCCATCCATACACTACAACAACGTAGCCTGTCCGATCTGGGAAATTAATGAATAATTGCTCTGGGAATTTGGTTGTATTCCTGGACCAATCAGAGGAGAGTCGTACGGCGGTGAACTTCAAAAAATCCCTCATTAAAATTAGTTGGCGGACAGCGGCCAAGCTACGGTACCGACATACGAACGTAGTACGTACGCAATTAAATTCGAATAACGAAGGCGGGAAGCATAGCTGGTGGTCGGTTGGTCGAGGGATTTCTTTCCAATTTTGAGAATTGGATTCGGACGATCGGAGGGTTCGGATGACAATCAAATCAAATCCAAGCCCAAGCCACACCCCCTCCAAGGGATCCAAAGGGTGAAATCCAAGCCCCACACTAAAAAAAGGTTTCCGATTCGCGAATTAATATTCGGGGATCAAAACAAATCCGCCTCCCTCGGATTTCAAAATCAAAGGGTTGATTTCCCCACATGTGTACATGTGTATGACGTCACGGAGCGTCCATGTTTTTTTATAAATATGCTCCAATTTTCTGGTGCCTTTAATTTAGAGCTTACATGAAGAGAGAACTTTGTAGGTATTTATATTGGATGGAGATACGACCAAAACTAATGGACAAAATGACGAGAATGGGAGGATTTAATTCCGAGAATTAATGGATCGGCGGGGGCAAGGAGGATGGGGGGTGATTGGAAGTGGAGTGGCAATTGAAATTATGATGACGGGGTGACGGGAGTCAATTAATTAGCTCCTCCCCCCACCGAGGTTGGAATTAGGGCCAATTCCCTCCGAATTTTCCGATCCGTAAGACGTAACGTACGTACGTCGGCGTTAATGAGAGGCTGAAACGAGTTTTTACACAGTGTCCTTTTTTGAGGGGAATCCCCGCTTCCTTTACAATTTTTTTTGTGTCCGGCATGGCACGACGACACGCGAGCATGCGCAGCTAAGCTATTGTTGAATTTAAGCCAGAATGAAAGGAAATGGGGGAAAACTTAAATCGGAGGATTTGGGTCGAATGGAATTTGATTGTTGGGAGGAAAGGGGTCGGAATTAACGGAAAACCCAATCTCCTGGAAACCCTCGCCCGGATTTTTATTTTTGAGGGGAAAATGACCTTTTTTTTTGCTACAATTGAATTGAAAGGAGTTTTTATTTCCCGACCGTAAGTGAGGGCAAGGGCTCGCGCGCAGTGCGCACGCGTACGTACGTCAAAATTAGTGAATGTGAAACTTTTGGATTTGCATTTCCCTAGAAATTCGAATACAAATGGTGGGTTATCCCTATTGGCAGGAATTTTCAAAAAAAAATTGCTTTGTGTTCAAATCCAATCCATTGTGTTGATGAAATGTTACATGCATTGATTCAAATGTGTAATTCAAATTCAAAACTGTAGTAGTCGTGTAGTAGGGGATTTCCTTTTTTTACACAATTTTTGGGTACGGACGTAGGTACGTGGCACGGGACGGGACGGCACGCGACGGCGGGGAGCAGATGTTTTTCACAAAATGTGGAAAAGTGGGAATTGAAGTTGAGAGGGGGGAGCGGTGTGGAAAGTCGGAATCAATATTCAATAGCCACTCTCCATACTCACCCAACCACCACTCAAATCCCATTCAAGTAATTTCCATATGGATGGAGCAGATGCAGATTTTTAGTGGAAAGGAACTAAAAATTATATTCCTCAACAATAGCCATACCCCGTCCTTTCCAATATTTCTCATCTACCCAAAACCAAGCAAGCTTCTACTCAAAAATGAGTCATTCCTTTCCCTGCACAACATACAGGCAAAATCCTGCCTTTAAATTTCCCGGGTATTTGGTGTTTATCTAAAATCCCGAGGTTTACTCAGCCATCCTCCGATTTTCGCTTATCTCCGGCAAGTCTACGTATGTCGCATCGTGTCCGTCTGGACTTTGGACTGACTCGATGCCATGACGTTGACCTCTTCAAAAAAAAATCCTTCAGATCCAAACCCACACCCAAGGGAATAGCCAATGCTATGCTTCGTAGACTGATTGCTCATTTGGTGGGAGGATTTGATTTCAAATCGAACCTACGTACGTACGTACGTAGTTACCTACGTATTAATCCATGGAACTAAAATCCGATGGACATGAGGAAAGTGTTCGGGTAATAGTCAACCCAAGGCACGGCGAGTCCGGGAAAATCAATACTTTCACTTCCCCCGGACCAAGCACGTGGAGGAAAAGAAACCACGGCGGATCCAGGCCTCCGCGTGTTTAAAAAAAACCATTAACTTGGGGCCATAAACATTTTATACAACATAGGTTTTTTAATGGGAATAAATAAATGGATTTGAAGTTAATGGATGGAATCTGACATCATAAAATATTAATAATTAAAATAATTCTAATACGCTTTGACTTTAGTACATGGCATACGCGCGGGTTGGGGGCGGGGGGAAGAAGCGAGTGGGTGGGGAGAGCCCGGGACAAAAGGTGGCTGGCAATCAATTTGGGTTGGAAGAAAGGGCTGAATGACTTTTATTTTGATATTTGCTGGCGAGGGAAGGACAAATGGGAAAAAAAGGAAATGACAAAGTTTTGGAATGGGCCACATGCGACGGCAGGCGACAAGGATTTCATTTTGAGTTGAAAAAGGAACAAATTGTGGAATGAGTTTTTAGGGGGCTACGGCCAGGGAATGGGGTTCAGGTAATAAATCAGGGCAGGGCGACCCCTTTCCGTACGCGTACGTTCGTCCATAGATTATTCATCTTTTGAGTAACAAAATCCGAATCCGGGGAAAAAATAAATTGTAGCCAGTCGGCTCCGTCCGTGGGTTCTTTTATGCATCCGTCCTTCGCTTAAAATCCTATCCCATCGTCTGCGCTCGCTTTGAGAATTTCCATCATTTAGTG
This sequence comes from Orthonychiurus folsomi, assembly GCA_036851895.1. Lineage (NCBI taxonomy): Eukaryota > Metazoa > Arthropoda > Collembola > Poduromorpha > Onychiuridae > Orthonychiurus > Orthonychiurus folsomi. The sequence goes on from JAAXYW010001014.1 coordinate 11,023, forward strand.
AAATTTTACAACAATGGCTCGACAGTTTTCCCCCTTTTCCGCTTGTCCCGTGCCCTTCAATTTTTTTGATGCCAAAACGGTTGGATTTTCCCCCAAAAATTCAAATGAAGGGACTCAGCAATAGGGGAAACGAAAGGGTTTTATTTTCAAGGGAAATTTATTCCCATTCATTCCAGTTCAAAAATTGACAGCCGGTCACATCGGACGGCTGCGTCGTATTACAAAGAATAAAATGGTTTTGCGCATGCGCCTAAGCCAAATTCAATTTGACGTTATGAAATGAACTGTAGTATCAAATTATAAATTTACCCGTAAATTTCTTGTAAATTCCAAGTCGTGTCATGCGTCGCGGTGCGTCTTACTCACGCGCAGGCGCGGCGCAAGAGTTTCCCCAACATCTCCAAATTCAACAGGTGCCCTTCAACATTGAGGCAATTGGGTCCTAATAGTCTAAGTACGTGGTCACGTACCACGTGGTCGTCGGGCTGATTGACAAAGTGCGCATGTCTACTAAGTATGTCATAAGTCTAGGTAATTAATCACGGCCTCGCCTTGGCCACGGACGAAGGGCGGGGAGTTTTTTTGAATCGGACCTCCTGCCCTAATGTATGTGCGTGCGCTTGCGCAGCAACCAACCACCTGGCCTGACCCCTCTCATAACCCCCGGGAAGGGAAAGGCCCCGGTCACTTCAGTGTAATCAATGTCCGCCAACGACAACAAACATGGACTTTCTTAATTGTAGTAAGTGCAAATTTAAAAAATCCTCCCGGGGGTACTTAAAAGGCTCAGCCAGGAGTAGGGGTAAACGCCCAGGGTGCGCGCAAATTCAAATTATTATAATGCATAACATACTCCTCCCCATTAATTCAAATACTTGCCCACTTTGGGTAATTTGTAAGGTATATTTTTTCGGCAGCGCATGCCTTCGTGCGCGAATAAAGATGCGCGCATGCGCGAATGTAGTAAGATTTATTTATCCGAATCCGCCAACTCCTAAGGCCGAATCCACTGGCGTCTGCTCAGTTTTTATGTCACGCTGGAAGCACTGCTGCGATTTCCTAACTCCTAAAAGTCAACACGTGGGTTTTGTTAGGAAAATTTGCACAGTCGTATGTATGGGAGTGCATCCGCCTCGCCCCTGGCCGGGGAAGGGCGGAGCTTACCTTACAGCCTAAGCCTAAGTCACTAAAAATCCATCGTGGGAAGGAACCTTGTTAAGTGTATTTGGAAACAGACTTCTCAATTGTAACCCGGATTTGAGGTAGAGGATTTGGAAGAGTTTGGGAAGGATCCCTTTCCGCGGGAGAATTTTGAATTTCCCTCCACGTGAAATGGCTAATACTGACCCCTAGGGGTTGAGGGGTGTGGCTGTGCATGTGCTTTACTTTTAATTCATTTCGTTCCTAGCAATACTTGCCTGCTCTGTGAAGATGTCATTGTGGGAGGTCAAAGGTCATTGACCTCAGTTAACCAACCACACCCCACCCCATAATAACTTGATTGACTCGCGGCTAATTCGAATCTAAAAAACTGTTGCTTGCCTGACTGTAACAAGTGGTAAATCTCTGATATATTCGCCTATAGGAACTCAAATGACTGCGACTGCGTCAAAAGGAATATTGGTTAAATTCAGTTTGTCCCGCGCCGCGCTGAGCGAAGCGCGGGCCTTTGATTAGGTAAATAGTTGCTAGGGTTGATTCATAGAGGATTGTATTCTGTTTTCATTGCGCATGCGCTCACGCACAAGTAATTTTACAACACATTGGGTCAGCGCTACGCCCACTTCGCGCATGCTCCGCTTGCTTTTCCTTAATACTCCTTGACCTTGGCAGACTAGGTACTAGGTTAAAAGGTCAATAGGATGACGAGGACAAGATCAGACAAGTTCCACTAACTGGACTAGACACTTTGACTTAGACATAGATTTTTAGCTCAGTTTTAACTCTATGGTTTTCCTATCAGGACTAGATCCCCACCCCCAGTACACACATCCCCGGTACGAATCTATATTAAATATTTGTGTAAAACCCCTTGTTTTTCTTAAAATGTAAAATCCGCGTGTTTGCTTACTAATCCAATCACGGGTGAATCTCAAAGGCGTGTTCTCATCACAGTCGTTGTAGTTTGAACAGAGCGAACACGCCACTTGATCTTCAAATGTGCTCCTGGTGAAGGCGGTGGTGACGACGGCGGCGGCGCGCGCGCATGCGCACCAAGTAGTAGTAGTCGTGCGTAGCAGTCGTAGTATTTCATTCGTATTAGTTTCTGGTATTTGTTGGCTGACTCCTACCCCGGGAAGTTGTGAATTTGAATTTTTTGAAAATTTCGCGAGTTTTTTCGAGGGATTGAGAGGTTAAGGGGTCGGGGTCAGCGAGAAGGAGACGCGGAGTGAGCCACTCACTCGCTCCCGCACTGGAAGGTAAACTACGGAAGGAACAAAATACCCGGATTTGTTGCAGTCAGGGTTGGGTTGTGGGGAGGGGGAGCCGGAGCCCCTCCCTGGCGATGACGACGAAAGTGGTGGTGGTGGCTCAAGGACACCTTGCCCTTGACCTTGGGTGCAACTCGTCTGGATGGTTGACCCATCTTCGGTGTCAGGTGTAGAGCGGAGGAAGAATCTCTGGAGAATGAAATCCCCCGTTTCCCCTTCTTGGAGGACCACCCGCGGTGTTGTACCGGCTCCGCCCACCTCCACCTGTTTAGGTCAAAGGTCACATGTCAAGGAATTGTGTATCAGTTAGTCAGAAGAAGTTTAACCAGGAAGACGAAGGCCCGCCAACATTAAAATTTGAAATCCAGCAAAACCTAATTAATACATTACGGTTGGCATGGAAAAACACAAAGTGCCTTATGGCGAAATACACAGGAAATTTCCAAACGCCTTACGGCGTTCAATACACAAGCTCTAAATTTCCTCATTTTATTGTCAAATTACTTTTTCCGGTTGCTAACCACTACTAAAACAGTAAAGAAAAGATTTAAGATTTGTACGTGTGGGTCGCACAGCTTCCAAATTTTTAAGCATAAACAAACAAAGCTACTTTTTAATTTTTTACACGAAACAAATTCAAGGAAACGCGATGTTGGCTGCCATCAGATTTTTTGAATGTATGCGAGTAGGTTGCCATGAACGGTTTAGGAAATCGTAATGTTATCTCGCATAAGGGATTTGGGTTACCGTTTCATGTGTTGCAACCAAACTAATTAAACTCAATTGGTTTCCCTTAGCAACAAAAGGTTGCACTCAATTAATTATGATTAATTGCCTATAGCCCCGTTATTCCCAAATATTCATACTTATTAAGTCATGGAGAATTTATTGCAAACTTTCTCCACTTTCCCTACTTTATCTATAGAATGGCTAGTTATTCAAAAATTCAAAACAGGTTTCCTCACCGGCCGTGAAGCTGAGCGCGTGGAATGATGTATTTTGGAGTGGATGAGAAGACTTTGATAGGAAACAGCATGGAAGTTGCATGTTCGGCATCGGAACTGGCGTTTCCGCATCACCTTTCGCCCCCTGCCGGTGGACTGACGATGAGCCCCGCCGCAGGTCGCCACATGGGCCGCACACTCCGCCCTCCCTTCGAATCTTAAGTGAGGGCATTGGGAGCACTGAAAATTTCTTCGCTTCCGTTTCAGGTCTTTCTTTCGCTCCCCTTGACCTGATCCAACTTGACCTTTGACCCCTGTCTCATTATTTGTATCCTCCTGACCCTCCTTTGTTTCTGCTGGCCGAAAATGTGTTGCCCAGCCGTCCCCGCCATTCTCGTTCCCATTCATCCGTGAAGGGGCGAGGAGGGCGGATCGGGGGTCAGGGGTAAAGGGGACTGATGGGGCGAAGAAAGGGGCGAGAACCCCACTCATTTGGTGACCAATCAGATGCTGCTGGAAGGCTTCCAGCTGTTGGAATGTATGGAAGCACATTGGGCAGCGAAGTGGGGCGGATAGTGGCTGGGTAGTTTCGCCCCCGGTACCAGGTACCCCGGTGGGTAGGTTGGAATTCCCGAGGCCAGTGTGGGTCCTTTCATGGGCGTAGAGGTACACAAGGAGGGTCGTTGTGAATGGGCAATACGAGCAGCGGTACAACTTTCCACTCGCTCCGCCCCCTCCATCCATTTTCTGAAATAATAGATTCAAAGGGTCCAAGAACACATTTCCCTGGCCACGGGGGTCACTGACCCCATCTTCGGTCACTACTGGCTCTCCTGCTTTAAGCTCCTCCCCGTGCTCCTTCAAGATGTGGATTTTGAGGGTATCGATGTCAGTTGTGGTCGTTCCACACAGTACACATTTATTTCCTGATGCGACGCCCTTACCCTCGCCGCCACCATTGCTCCGCCCCTTGGCTTTTCTTCCGTTTGATTTTGTTGTCATTCTCGGGGTGTTGTTAGGGGCGTGGGTGGGTGGATCTGATCCTCGACGCCCTCCATGCATTGCCTTCCATTTCTCTCGTCCCTCCTCCCCATGATCTGCGACCAGGTGGCTCTTCAGCCATTTAGAACTTCGAAATCGTCGAGTACAAATGGGGCACACTTCCGAGTAGTGGGCGAAGTATCGAGTGTGTAGCTCCGCCCCAGCCCCACCCTCACTTCCTGGAGGACTCATCCCGCCACTAGCATCAAATAATGAGTCCAAATTGTTGAGAGGAGAATCCGGGGCGACTCCGCCCTGGATGGGTGTAGGCGTGGACGTAGCAGCTGGTGTGGGTGTGGATGGTCCAGAAAGCGGCGGTCCTGGAGGTGATGGCCCCTCCTCCACAATTCCATGTGTATTTTGCTTGTGGACTTTGAGGAAATACTTGGAGCATAGTTCCTTGTTACAAATGTCGCAAGTTACCCCACCCAGTCCAGTGGATGACTCAATGCTGATTCCGTGCATTTTGAGCATGTGGGTTCGCATGAAGTATTTGTTGCACAGCTCCTTGTGGCAAATCGTACAGTAGCTACGAGAGAGGGAGGGGCTAGGTCGTTTTCCCTGCCCTTGCCCAACCGTCGCGTCCGTCGCCGCTGTTTTCATGCCAGAACCGCCGCCTTTCGGCGTCAAAAAATCTGCTGGAAGGTCAGCTGACCAGGGAAGGCATTGGATTGGCTGGGGCGTTGGTTTAGGGCGTGGTTGTGTGTTGGTCGTCGGCGCAGGCGCATGAGCAGGTGCACTGTGACTCCCTTCTGCTGGTGACTCTGACTTGGCCGGTGGTGTTGCTGTTGGGTGGCATGAGGTCAGGTGTTGGGTCAAATAGTGAGGGGAGTAGAATTCCTTCCCGCAGATTGGACAGGCGTGAACGGCGGTTGCCGTAGGGGAGGGTCCTTCGGAACCGGAAGTAGGTGGAGGTGGGCTCCAAGCTCCGGCGGCAGATGCTCGATTTAATTCCATGATCATAGACTGGAGGCGACGAAGGTCATCTGTTTCCTCTGAGGTCACTTCCATTTTGATGGCGGGCGGATCTGAGAATTTCCCGCCTTTTCCACTGTCTTCAAATTTGAAAGGAGGACCGGGCCCTTCCCGCTCGTCAGGGTGAAAGTAGGACTTGTGCATGCGGAGCAAGTAGATGGTTTGAAATGTCCGCCGGCAGAGGGAGCACTCGAAGACGTCTAGATCGGACGGACTGTGGGTGTCGGCGGGGCGAAGGCCCGCCCCAGGCCCAGTTTCCTCAAAGATGAGAGGCCCGCCTCCAAGTCCCGCGAAGGGGAGGAGAAAGGATGGCGGGAAAGTTGAGGGGATGACTAATCCATGTTTCTTTGCCAGGTGGGCACGGAGAGCGGTTTTGGAGGCAAATTCTCGGAAGCAAAGTTGACATGCGCACGCGCAGCCTGGATCTCCACCCTCTGGGCCAGTAGGGGAGGAGCTATCCTTTTGTTGTTGCTCCTCCCCTTCTCCGTCAGACTCCTCCTCGTCGTCATTACCACAACTTCCACCACCGCGCCGAAGTTCACCTTCTTCATCTCCAGATTCTGGTTTTGACCTTTGACCTGGGTCACCTGGGTTGGAACGGACGCCGTTGGAATTCTCGGAGGAGCCAGGAGTGTCATCGGGGATTCCATGGATTTTTGCCTTGTGGCGCTTCAGAAAATATTTGTTGCAGAAATCCTTACGACATAGATGGCAAAAGGAGTCACGTTCCCGGTCGCGCGAGTCACGCTCATGCGCATCACGGCCGCCGTCAAATGAACCCCCAGTCCCGTATCCTCCCCCTTGCTGAAGAGTAGGTAGGAATGGCAGGGCGGGACCGGAGACTCCTCCCATGGGCGGAGCATCCGTGTAAACTCCATGCTTATTGGCTTTGTGGGTTTTGAGAAAATACTTGTTGCAGAATTCCTTGTTGCAGAGGTCACAGTAGGCCTCAGGATTGAAGATCCTATTGGCTGGAAGGGCTGAGCTATTGTAGACCACGCCCCCTCCACCCCCGCCATTGTTGTTGTTGGATCCATTCGAAGAGGAGGACGTCGGTGTTCCGGACGTAGGATTTGGGGCGGAGCCTTGTGTTTGATGGGTGGGTACCGAAAATCCGGGGAATAGCCCCGAGAAGGGACTGGAACTTGACAAGGGAAAGACGAGTGGTGAAAATGAGGGGGAGGAGCCATTGTTGTTGTTGTTGTGGGCGGGGTCAAATAGAAGTCCGGAGTCGGCGAGCTCAGTCTTGGACAAATTCAAGGGGCTCCCGCCCCCAGGGCCACTGAGGGTTAGGGCCGAAGACGTACCACCGCCAGGGGCAGGAATGCGGACGGGGCGGGACTGCTTCCGACGCTTCTTGGAGGCGGCGGAGTCGAGGAAGAAGGACGCAGGCGCAGAGGACGTGGCCCATGACTCGAGGGACGGATGAGGGCCACCCAGCTCCTCTGGCCCACCGCTGCCCCCGGACTCCGTGTCCTCAGGGTCAAGGCGGAGGCGAACTGCTCCTGAGTCCCCTTCGATGACGACGCGGGTCGTCGATGGGGCGGAGCTGGTTCCAGGGACTCCCGATGCTGGCCCTCCATTCAGGCCGCTGAGCCGAGCGGCCATAACCTTCGGCGACGGGACTCTGATGTGGGCGTGGGGCGAACGGATGGAGGGCGCGGAGGGTGCCGGTCCGACTCGTGGCACGTGTAGTTGACCTATGACCCAACATGGAATTTATAATTCAAATTTCAAATTTTTGAGCCACTAAAATCTCTTTTAGGGAATTTCCCTCCTAATTGATATGGATGTACGTCGTGCAAATTTGTGATTTCGCGCCAAGTCTGCCTAACGTTACGTGGTGGCCATCCGTCTTAGAAAATCTTAATAAATGGCCAAACGCTGCATGCCACTTTCTCCAATCCATCACTTTCCAAATCTAAGTCTACCTGTACTTGCGCATGCGCAGAATAATGGCAATTCCACACACTGGCATCATGGTGGCCCTTGTTACATATAATCAATATATGCAAATGATCTCCTTATTGCTTCACACGTGGACAGGATAAACTGCGATGACTTTCTAACTTTCACCGCAGCCCACGGCGCGGTCTTTCTTTTCGCTATCCTACGGAAATCAAATGCACTAGTGCAACCGTGAATGCATGCAATGCATAATTGAGTGCTTGCATAGTTACGTGGTGGCCATCCGTCTTAGAAAATCTTAATAAATGGCCAAACGCTGCATGCCACTTTCTCCAATCCATCACTTTCCAAATCAAGTCTACCTGTACGCGCATGCGCAGAATAATGGCAATTCCACACCTGGACATATCACCACGCATCATGGTGGCCCTTGTTACATATAATCAATATATGCAAATGATCTCCTAATTGCTTCACACGTGGACAGGATAAACTGCGATGACTTTCTAACTTTCACCACAGCCCACGGCGCGATCTTTCTTTTCGCTATCCTACGGAAATCAAATGCACTAGTGCAACCGTGAATGCATGCAATGCATAATTGAGTGCTTGCATGGAATAACGACTGATCTATATGCCTATCCATATATGGGCAAAACCCGTTGGTGAGGGAAACCAATTATATTTGGGTTTTTTTAATGTAAAGGTCACGGAAATCGAAGAAAAACCAAATCTTTTATGGAAGCTAATTACAATTTCCTTGAATTACGTTCAAATTTTGAAAAAATATTCCAATGCAGATCAGTTTTTCTTCCATGGAAGGACTCAATTACCACTAATTATTATAAATCCCGCCGCCGATTAGCCGTGTCGGACTTCCCAGTACAAATTGCGACGCATTTTACTCAGATACGTCAGCGAGGCTGGGGGTCGGGAGGGCAAACCGAAGTTTGGACGGTCGGACACAGGGAAAGTCTGCCTGGCCCGGTTCGTACAGAGGGGAAAGCGGGAAGAGAAAAGGGAATGGCGTCCGGAGTAAATATGAAAGTTGGGATGATGAAGTAGTAAGTTCCCTTCCTTCGCCTGGCATGCGCTAAAAATTGTTCTCGGAGAAACATTTTTTGTCATTTTGCCAATGGGATCGAAATGAAAAGGGCCAATTGATTTTCTCCCAATTTCACCCTCCGCTTTCCCTTCCGCTCCTCCGTCTGCTTTCCTTCCCCCGAATTAACTCCGTTCCTGCCTTTGTACCCGTCATCCATAACGGCGACAGACCAAGTCATGCCGCGGAAGGGTTCAAATTATAAATCCAAAATCCCAAGGAACGACATACCCCGGCCTCCAGTAATTGGTTGCGGTGAAAGGTGGAGAAAGTTACGCGTCATGTACGTGTGCGTACGTACGCCGGACTTTCCCTTTCCCGTGCCAGTGGCGTGAATGGACTCGGAGTGGATTGACATGCATAATGGATGGAACAACACGGGAGTTGTGTACGTCTGGGTGGCCACAAGTCTAGTCTAGGTCAACCCTTGCATGCTGCCCACCTACGTACTACATACTACATGGATTTCCGCACCTACGAGACCACAACGTCTCCTTTCTTATTTATGTCTTTCCCACTTTCGACGAAGACGAAGAAAAGGAAGGGCAAGGGCAGAGGCAACGCACCTCGCGACGCCAAGAGCAATTAGTCAAATATGTATTAACTTTTCAAGCTAAAAAGACACGCAGCCATCAGCGCAGCAGCAATTAAAATCGCACCCCCGAGACTAACAGTGTAGTACCGGGCGACCGCCCGTGCCTACCATGCTAGTAACGGGTGGCTTAGCGGTATTAGTTCCAACAAGCGCGTAGATTACCTCCAGCTTGAGAAAAATCGAGTGGACGGGTGGATGTGTGTATTATGTTGGGTCCGGACTTGGCTTCAGTTGGGGTCAGAGGTCAAGGTAGCCGGAGCACCGTCCGGCCCCTCAGTCATGCAAATACGAGCACAAACACCAGGGGTCAAGAGGGTGTTGGGTAAGGGGCGGACCAAGGCTCCCATTCTGAGTCCCCACCCGGGCATATGTTCCCACGGTACAAGCCTTCAAAGGCCTTTTGAACACTAAAACGTACACGACACACAGATCACGGTCACACACAGAGAAGGAGGTCAAAGGTGGCCTGCTTTGCAAACTAATATGGAAGTGTAGTAGTAGTTGACCCAACGTCTCCCGGTCGGGCGTCGTTGTAGTAAGGCAGCGGAGGATTTAGAAATGAAGGGGATGAGGTCAAGAGGGAGTAAGGGGCAAGGTCATTGACTCTTCCTTCGAGCGGGGAGGGGAAGGCGAAACAAATCCGTGTCTGATTGGGAGGAGGAGGTAGTTGTTTCCTCGTCCACGGCCACGACTCAACTGATCTCCGAATCCACACTTCCGACAGACGCAGACCCGCTCCCTTCGTCGTCCGCAATCGATCGCAGCGGATCCCCCACCCCCTCCTCCCCACCTTTTCCCCCAAACACACGGATTTACACCCAAAAACACTACTCCTCCTCTCCTCCCTACCCTACGTTAATTAAATTTGTTACAAATTTAACCTACACGATCAATCCACACGACGACAGACGACAAAGCATTCAACATTTAAACTTGTAATTATCTTCAAAACCTTAATTCCAGGCACCTTAATAGGTTAGGATACTCAATATGCTAATTTGAGATTACAATTAGTATTAATTAATCAACAAAGCCTTGTTTTAGTAAATGAGCAATTAACCAGCTTAGGAATATTATTTGAGACTCGAGTTTAACGTTGATTTGTGGACATGCCTAGATCCTTGAGCGTATGGCATAAAAAGTGGAAATTAAAGGTAAAGGTTCTCATTATCTAATCATATCTTCGATGGAAATGTTGTCAAATTGAAGTGAAAGAAAAATCCATAATTTTCAAACACATAACACACGGCATATATGTATTTATTGTAAATGCGGGCTCCGGTGCGTGTTCGTGTGCTGGATTATAAGATGCGGTCTACAAAGTGCAAAAAATCAAACAATGAGTTTCACAGTTTCACCCGTGATGGATGGAAGGCGTTCAATTTGTTTGAGTTTAAGGTCTGGTATTTGTGGTTCCCCGTCCAGCTTGCACTGCCACCTTCCATCCCTGATTCGAGTTCCGTGAGGACTCCAATCCAATACTGCTACTGCTTTTAGGAATTCTCATGTTTTCAACCACATTTTGTATGCTTGAAATGATTTTAACTGGGATTTGAATATTTGAAAAGAGTATGCAGAGTTCATGATACTCGGATAACTCACCAAGCAAATACAAAATAGTAAGTTTGTCATTGGAAATTGGGTTCGATGAGTCAGACTACGAAATAATTCAATAAATCAAAGTATTACATTAATTGTAAACGATGAAAGGCATTACAGAAATACGTAGCAAAAATTAAATGAGCTGAGAAACCCCTACGGACTGCAATGTTTCCGCATGTGCTAGCTTCACCAACAATGAAACATGTAGGGCGGTAATGCTGGCCTAGAAATTAAACTAGAGTTAAAACGCTACTAAAAACATATATTTTTAGTCACTAACCTCTAATCGGCAGGTGTCTTAATCTAAAGGCAGTCTATGCTCAGCAAAACAAAAGACAAATACTCTTATGTTTAAGAAATCAAATTAAGGTAAGAATTAATTCAGTAACACACAAGTTAAGTATTAAATTAATTGATTTGTAAACACTTGCAGCTTCACAAGGATTCTCCTTCACTCCTGGAACACATTGACCCTTCTCGGTTTGGATGGAGCCTTCGTTTATTTCGAGCAGCTATGTTTTCTTCTCTGCAGAAAAAGCACCCATTGATCTGAACACGCATGAAATCTGCTAAATTCGCAACTGGCAATGTCAGTTCCGGACCATCGTGTAAGTTGCAGACTAAGGTGAGCTTTGGGCCAATGCGACCTGTGTCTTCCAACTTGGTTTTAATTGCCTGCCATGTATGACTGTTGTTAGAGAGAAGTTCCATGTTTCCAATTATGTATAGTCCAATCCTGAACGGAAACAGACAAAATGTTAAAGCAATTAACTCAAATGTTTGAATTGACTAATACATAGCATAGCACTCAACATAAAACATAGCAAGAATTTACCTTGCTCGAGAAAGAGCCACACAAATCCTGTTGTCCGTCTTCATGAAGCCGATACTATTAGCGGTATTGCTTCGCACAAGAGAAAGCAAAATAATGTCATTCTCTTCACCTTGAAAGCTGTCGGCGGTTTCGATCCTCACATCACGAGTTATTCCACGATTTTCTCGGACTTCTGTCTGAAGGAGATGGACCTGAGCCATATATAAAGCTAAGATTGTAATCTTCTTTGCAGGATGGCCTTGTCGCAATAAATACGCGCAGAGTCCAGCCAAAAACTTCGCCTCGTGCTCGTTTGACTTGGATAAATTTTCGCCCTGGTGGCTAGTTTCAGACACCTGGTGGTCCACAAAAAATAGATTGTGTGCCATGCCAATTACACTTGGATACATTTCTACTTTCGGATGATCTCGTAGATTTGAGTAAATGGTCCCAGTGATCAAATTTCTGATTTCTGGGCGCATTCGGTGCTGTAGCTCCAGCTGATATCTTGGAAAATTATTGTTAACCATTCTCTCGAACAGACTTAGGTCCAAATGAAAATCGGTGGATAATTCACTTGTCGCCGTGATGGCTCTTAGCTGCTGATGATCGCCAAGGAGGATGACATGTTCAATTTTCCTTGTTAGGCAAGCAACAATGTGCGACTCCATGATTTCAGCAGCTTCTTCTACAATCAGAATTCGAGACTGCATCCTGAGTAGTTGTGCGAAGCGCAATGAAGCTCCTGATGTGGTCATTAGCACAATGTCTACGCCTTGAGGATCCCAGTTGGTTGGAGCCACATAATTACAGAGCCGATCCGACTGACACCCCATTCCTACTCGGTAGATCTTCGGATATTCAACTTCGTAAGCTGAGCCATTGCAGCGCTCCTCCTCAGGTGTGAAGATATCCAATATACCCTCACCAAACTGATCAAGTGCATGGTTTGTGTAGCTGACAACAAGGATTGGGCCACCAAGCTTGGCCTTCCACAAGTTCCTGTTCCTTTTGTCCAGTAGAGTTTTTACGACTTGCAGACCTGGAATTGTTAGAGCAGTGGAGTAACAAACTGAAACACTTAATTCTTGGCAATGATGCTACAGCTACATAGCCAGCCAGTATCTTTGAGTACTTACCCAGATAAGTTTTACCGGTACCAGGTGGACCCTGGATCATTACAAACTCCTCTGTTAAGGCAGCTCGATAGGCACTATACTGCGCGGCATCTAGTCCAAGGTCTTCGGCAGGTGGCCAAGTATTGGCATCAATGGGTTTGACTACAGTTGAACCGATTCGTAGACTCTTCCCTTCCAAATACGCAGGCAGATTCACCTTTCCATTCCCGTTCAATATGAGCTTCCCAATTGGCACGGCATCGAACCAATTAATGGCTTTCAGACTCTTCATAACACTCCTGTGGAAAGTTTAATGGATTACAAATTATTTCCGGGCCACGACCAGTGTAATATTAAGCTTCTATCAAATTAAATGAGTGGCTTACCCATATGGTTGAAAGTATGTTTCACATTCAACGGTGAGAAAGCGTCCTTCTCCTGGAACAAGACGTATTGGACGACCGCGACAAGCAACCATAAGTCTGCCCATGGTTTCCTCTAAAGTTCCGTCACTTCCGGAAACCTTTACTACGCAAGTGTCCCTGAAGTTGTTCGTTGTCAATATTAGGAGCGAGCCAGGAAGAAACCTCTTGTTTGCGTCTCTCCTGATTTGCTGTACAAGCTCATACGGCAACTGAATCTCGTAAACACCCTTGTTGGTTGCTCCAACCAATTTAATCGCGTCATGGACACGGATGCCATTTGTTAGCGGCTTGCTATAAAATAAATGAGAACGTCATTGAAATTGAGCGATCCGTGCTCAGCAAAAATAAAACTCAAGCTCAACTAAGGAACTTACTCTTCCAGATAAGCTTGTAGCCCAGCCTTCACTGAACGGAGAAAATCCTCTCTCATGAGTCGGAAGTGGATATCCAAATACTGCTCCTCACTGCCAAATGACCCCTTTAACAGGTTAGGTCTTAAATAATTTGTTTGAGAAGTAAACAGTTCTGGAACCCGTGGCTCGACAGGGAGCTTAGTGAAGGCATACATCTTCAAATTACATGGTTCAGACTCAGAGCGTAGTGGGGGCCCTATCCGGCTTGCAATAGTTTCTTGTCCGAGTCGTATTGTATTTCTTCTTTCCTTCTGGGGTTTCTCAACCTCCTCTTGACTTGGGTGAACTAAAGGACCGAGTTGTAGGACTTCTGAAAGTCCAGGGACCTGTATGACCAAGTTGTTAAAACCAATTAATGCCGCAAGTTTCTCAAGCTTGAATAATAAACTGTAGATCTAGCATGCTTTGCTCACAATATCATCTTCATCCTCAAATTCTGGCAATTCAGGTGAAACTAGTCTCCTTCCCCTCCCCTTCCCTCCCAACATTTTGTCAATCTTGGTGCTTCGATCAGCACTGTAAAAACAAAGGACTGATGTTTTTGATGACGTTCTAAATGATTCCTTACAACGGTCACGTCCCTTCGTCGACTGGTTGCTGAAAAATGACAAATCATCGATTAAATTTGAAATCAAATGCTTCACAACGTGTTTTCATGCGGGAACAGCTCGGCTAATTCCAAATTCTAGGACTGCCTGTGCAGAACGACGAGCGAGTTTAAATCAGAGTAGTTTGATTGTTGAATGCCTAAAATATGAGAGTGAATTCAATTAAAATTTGACGAGCCAGTTTAACACTCTAAATCTCCCATCACACCAAACACTACCAACGACAGTAGACACATTGTGTGTATTGTTGACTGGACCATGTCCTAAAGCTTAGCTGGAATTCGTACAATAGGAAATGAGATTAAATAACATCACAAACTTACCTATGAAGTGAACTATGAAAGCCTCGCAAGGGTTTGACCACAGCTGGTGGTCGATGAACAAATTGTGTTCAGGATTCAATCTTTAATTTTGTCCCAGAGGCGTGCGGGCAGCCACGAAGAAGGGCAGACGAGGATTGACGGCTGGATTTTGAATTTCGCCGCTTCGGGTGCGCTTGCATGGGTATCGCGGCGCCACGCCGTTGCAGAGTGAAACGCCCAACTTGCCCCATCCAGCATCGCATCACGGTTTTGGAATCCCTCAAATAAATTGAAATTTCATTGTTTGTACTGTACCTGTTCTGGAGTTAACTTGGGGTACCTCACAATAACGTACAGCGCATGAATCATGGGTGCATCCTATCTCGACTTTAAAAAATCTGGCATGAAAGACCGAGCAGTAGAACTTACGGAATGATGTCAACTTGAAAGACAGTGTAAACAGTTAAAAGTCCGCGGAAAATACACGGGTATTTCAATTGCGTAGAACCCCTACCAAACTTAGGCTATCAAAACAAAAGAACATTTGCTGGAATAGGAACCGGTCAATAACTAAATAACTCATTTCAAGTATCTTCCATCTCATACAGCTTGTGGAATAACGAAGAACATTTTTTGTGCAAGCAAAAAAACAATCATGATTATCTTATCAAGTCGGCCTATGTTCTAACACATACATTAGTTCGTGCTCAGCAATATGTCCAATTCTTTCCATAAGTTGGTCGGCAAGCAACCGGACATTCGGCAACGATTGTAAAATCTGATTTTAAATACTTTCTGGCTCCCACAAAATTAGTAATATTTTTTCTTTTCTTTGTTCTGGAAACGGAATAGTTGGCGGCATTGTCTCACAAATGTAGCTGTCGTGGATCATAATCTGCTCTTTGTATGGGCGGTATAAGACATGTGTTAGGATTTCCTGGTCACAC